>JAEUWS010000736.1:0-39154 GCA_018524945.1 Podaxis sp. C-F-92630
GCTAGGCTTGGTGTCGCGCGGGGTGGTGCAGATCCAACAAGGAGCTTGATCCAAGGAGAATACGAATCGGCACCACATATTTTTAGGTTTGTTATGGGCTTCTGAGGCATCTGTATGGGTGTCGAGTGGGGTTTTAGACGGTCCGGAGGTGACTCGTCTGTTCCGCCACAACGGAGCGATGGGGAATAATACTCTTCCTTTGCATTCTACTACTCAGCAATTTTCGGCCAGGACATGTTAATGGGTTAGTTATTGTATTACCGAAGACACACTTTATTCGCGTCGACACCATCCTTGTAATTATCGTGTAACCAACCCTTCGTCGTATGAGCCCCACCATCAGCGCAAACTCAACTCTACGCATAGGCAGGACTACCTTTGGGATCATACTCAGAAAGAACCATAAGCGCTCAGCTGTGGAGAATTTGGTACGGAATGAAGATAAGGTAGAGGCGGGTGGGAACACGGAGAGCAGCACTTGGTCCCAGGTCTTTGGTGACACTAGCTTGTGTTTCTTGTGGCTCCTCTTGCAAGCAGGTTTAGCGGTATTTGACACGAACGGGAGGGTCTCACCTTCAACCCCGCTCAGGGCGTGATCATGGTCGCGTATTGCTTCCAATAACTTCGGCTTGAAATTCTCCGTCCACCGAACCAATCGAAGAACATGGTCGTAAGTCAGTGAGTTGTAAAGTTACTGCATGGGTAGCCATTCACGTACTTGCCCGCACAGGCTCAACAGACACCGATCCACTCCATAGTTTGCGATGTGGACCTTCCCAGGCTTTGGACTCATCCTTCTTCACAGGTGTCACATTCACGAGCATGAATCATTTCATATCCTACCTGGTAGCAATTGATAAATGGCCCCGTGACCTTCCATACACCCAATCTGGGGACGAAGAGCCTCCTACGGCCGCCAGGCAAGGATATCACTGACCTTGCGAACTGACCAGACTTGGCACACTGCGTGAGACGTCCAAACCCTACCGGCGATTGGTTAATCCTACGACTGCTCCCTTCCTTTGACAGAAGTAGGGCTTAATCTGTGGCACTGACAGATGTGTGTAGTGCCATCGAGGACAATTTGAAATTGTGCAGCGAGATCGATATGTTCATGTTTGAGGCTCTTGTGGAATGGAGTTAAATTTTCATAAGCTGCATTTGTTGCACCCGTCTGAGCCCATTGGCTCAGGGTGTCAATATGTACTCCGGCTTATTTGGTGTGGCGGCTTTCCATGAACATGAAGGTGGTTTCAATAAACCTGTCCGATGATATTCGTGGTAATCCTGATAAACGCGCAATGGCGTTGTGTAGTGAAGAAAGGTGTCGGTGATAGCGACAGTAACAACCAAGAGAATGGTTCTACTACCAGCATTCTTGTTGCTTAGGAACAATACTTGGGCATGAGTATCCAGAAGTCGGCATCGTTCTCGTGGCTTATATGGGAGAATACGGAAGTAGATAGTGAGGCGGGGTTTGAAAGGCGAGACGATCTGACGATGGGTGGGGGTTGGCGCAGGTGGGGGGACGCATCCGTCGAGATAAGGGTTCGGACAGATGCAACGAAATGCAAGGTGTTTGGGGAGTGGGATGTCGAGGATGGTTATTTCGGTGAATAGACCCGAGAGTCGAGTGGAAATCGCGCGGTAGCGGAGAACTAAGGTGATGTTGGTAGCCATCTTGTTGTGTCCCCTTTGGTTCCCCGAGTTATCAGATAGGAACCCACAGACGCTTCCACAAACGTGACGTCGTATCTGTCATACTATTTCTAATGATAAGTAAATATCATGTAAGGATACATAAATTCTCACCCAAGTACATGACGCATATTACAGCTTTCTCCTCTTTCTACTTTTCATAGCCTCCAAATTTTCTTCCTTGCGGTCTTCCACCCTTTGTAAAAACTCGACTTTCTCTAGATATCCGCCGCCTTTTCTGTTGGCTTCCAGTTCTTCTTGAAGCTTTGTATCCTGGGTATGCGCTTCCCAATCCATCACTGACTTGTCAAGCGTTGTTAGCTTCTTGGCCTTCTGAGATGAAGATGACGGGACGGCGCTCAACACTGTCTTCGGTTTTCGCGGGCCAGGTTTCTTTAATGGTGGTTTCGGGGTTGGCGCCGGACCTGTTTCCATTGTGATGGACAGAGGGGGAGTTGTAATAGTGGAGGGTGTTTCGTGTTGGGCACTGGGGGATCTCCGACAGCCGATTTGAGCTTCACCCTCTCGATACAGCGGCCACTTCTTTGCGTCTGGAGAATCTTCTGGTACTTCAATAACCTCCCTGAACTCCGTCAAATCGTCAGTGCTGCACACAAAGCACGAGGGAAACGTACGTGATGTATTCTCCAGCGAATAGATATTTCTTCTGTACCTTGACCATCCTCTTCTCTTCAGCCTTCTCCGTCCTTTGTCCCGACGAGGATGCCACGGAAGCTTGAAAGCTGGCCCAAAGCGCGTCCCTATCCCTGTCAACCCCTTCAGACTTTTGCGCGTCTCCCTTTGCTTACTAGACCTACTTTTGCTTGTTTTCCGCATCTTCGATAGATGGTCCGGGTGTCCCGACAGGTTGTTTTTTTGACCGAGCTTCGTCGTCACTATCCGAACTCAGTTCTAATCGACACGTTTGAAATGACTGGTCATATTCAATTGATAGTAATAATTACCTTCGCGCGCTGGTGGAATATAATCTGCATCATCCTCTGAATCCGACTGGCTGCGCAGTGCTGAGGACATGGTAAGCAGCAAAGAGGGTAACTGGCATCATTGCCATAGGTTGGTGGCTAAGTTTAGACAGGTGATGGCTGAGGTCATCATGCATTGCGGCAATAGACACCGCCAAAAGATCTGGTCACGTTCAGTCCAGATCCTACGGTATGGCCATGGCGACAAGGCTGAAGAGATGGTGTATTTAGAGCGTTCTCCGGGTTTTGGCTGGTTATTGCTTCAGTACTTCAGTCCCGATCCACTGGCAGACGCTAGAGGAAAATTAAACAGCGAACCACTAGGTCGTTGCACGTACTGCTCAAAATATGAGATTTTATCTAGGGTCAACCGATCAACATTCAAATATTCAGTATCCATGCTCGATGCACCCTTCGTCTCAGATATCAAGCATGAATTGAATCGGAAATGGAACGGAATTTGGATTAACGGAGCCGTTGGGGCGTGGGAACCCTGCGCAATAACTATACAGGACCATGACGGCAGTTACCGAATCTGGCAGTCGATCGTCAGTCATACACAGTCAAGACAAGGACCCTCGTCGTCGCCGTCCCCGCCATCAACAAAAATGGTCAATATCCCCAAGTAAGACATCTTCGAATGAACATACCCCCCGATCTAGTACTTACAGCCAAAATACTTGACATATAGGACTCGCCGGACATGTGAGTACAGACTTCGAACGTCGATGTGTGCACACCCAATAAACCGCAATATCTGTAGACTGCAAGGGCAAGACCTGCAAGAAGCACACGTATGTTCTCTGGCAGGAACTGCAAATCTGAAATTCGGCGCTGATCGGAGCCCCACAGACCGCACAAAGTGACGCAATATAAGAAGGGCAAGGATTCCCTCTTCGCACAGGGCAAGCGTCGTTACGACCGAAAGCAGTCAGGTTATGGTGGTCAGACTAAGCCCGTCTTCCACAAAAAGGTACGTTTGGCGAGACTCAGACGTCATGCTAAGACTGACCACTTGATCCGTTAGGCCAAAACCACCAAGAAGGTCGTGTTGCGGTTGGAGTGTACAGTGTGCAAGTACAAAATGCAGCTAGCGTTGAAGCGCTGCAAACAGTAAGTCATACCGTGGAGCTTGAGATTCTTGTGGTGACAATCAACTTATAGCTTCGAGCTTGGTGGCGAGAAGAAGACCAAGGGTGCTGCTCTCACTTTCGTACGTTCAACGCCTTTTTTCTATTTGCAACTGTACTCATTTCTTCTAGTAATGGTCTCCATGTCGTTTCTATGTTGCATTCGCTGTATACTTCCAATACGTCCAATATGATTACACATGCCCTCGAATTCGACCTATGTTATGACCTCTCCCCTTCTTGATCGATCCAAATAAGAATACTTTCTCTGGCGGAACTTTAACCTTCCTCTATCTCACCCACTTCCCGGTCAGGAGCCACCCAAGTATAGTCCGCGGTCCAGTCGCAGCATAATCTTTCTACTTCGTCAACACAGTTTTTGGAAGCTCAACAACGCATTGTTCAGTAACTTCTCGCCTCTGAATCTTCGTTCCCGAAACTTCTGAACGAAGTTGCGACTCCAGGTGTTCCCCCGACTAAAAAGGACACCAACAACGTGAGATTTGTGAGTCACTGCCGTTCTGTAAATAGAACTCTGCGGCCTAGATGTTTCTCCATAGTCCAGCACCACCACAACTCGGATCGAAAATGCTGTTGAGTTTCCCTCATTTGGTTGATAGTTCCAGCGTTTAACGGTCTCTTCCCTGGCGCCTAACGTCATAGACGTAGCATGACCATCAGCATCAGTCACAGATAGACTCCGGGGTTTAAAGCTCACATCGACATCGTGCACACCCTGTTTTCTGTTCCCGCAATCACCCACCATCATGTCCTCTAACGATACGAGCGTCTATTTAACGCGAGGACTGGAAGGTCGTGATCAGCATATCGACCTTCTCTCTCAGCTCTTCGAGGAGTCGCAGGTTGTCGCTGTCGAGACTGCAAACCCCGCGTTGGATCTCATATCGTTCGCTCAGGACTGCACACAGTTCTGGGTTATCAGTGCTGTCAATGCCACGGCTACACAGGCAGAATCACAAACAGACGACTTGCCTCCAGAAACAGGCACTAATTTCTTGGGCTTAGTCCATCCACCACCTTCTGGCAACTTCGCAGCATCCGGCCTTCGCAGTGCAGATGATACCCTCAACGAGACTGCCACTGCAGGGCCCAGCCTTCAGGAACGCTTTGCTCGCTATCTCGACACTGTTGACGGAACCAATACTTCCAACGCAAGCGCCGCGGTCCAATATGACGCCGTGTCGGGAGCGGAATCACACGTTGGCGCTAGGTACGCCAGCGAAGAAATATACCAACTTTCCCAAGAAAAAAATGTTGCCGGCTTCATCTATCTGCTCCCATCATCCGCTTATCCGGACGCTCTTCACTTCGAGGAGTATAATATTGGCATTATGTTGCGTCCGCAATGGAGAGGACGAGGGATAGCGGAGCGGGCACTTTACCTTGCCCTCGATCTCGTTTTCTCCCAGCCAACCGTGCATCGTGTTCAAGCCCAACTAATTGATTGTTACAAGAACGACAAAGCGCTCACGCTCTTTACCCGCATGTGAGTGTTCTATGTTTTATGAGCTAAATGCGACCATGGCTTAACAGCATTTTGGAACCTTGGCTACTTGCATCCCCTTTTGGAAATGTAGCGGCTTCTTCCATGAAGGAACGAGGCGTCAAGGATTCCGCTGTCCTCTCACGGAGGAGTGGAAGGACGTAACCACGCTGGCGTTGTTGGTCACGGATTGGTTCCTACACGTCAGAGAGAGAACGAGTGGTTTCAGATCGGCGCCAAAATCTTTATGGGATGCCCTCTTCGCCAGACATCAACAAGAACGCGAGGAGTTACTACGGTGGGAAGATAGACGCCCACGCAGGAGCTCGAGTCTTGAGACCGTTCGAGAGGCTGCTGCCACTCCCATCCCTGGGTGTCCTGGAGAAACCGATACGTCTGATGCAGAGATAGTTTCCGCAAGCGAGAACGAAGAGGTGGAGAGACCGAAAAGGAAGTTGTTCCAAATTGGGGGTGGAGGGGTTGATTCTGGTGATGCGTATGATGCATCGAGTTCGGAGTACGAGAGCGAGTACGAAAGTGCAGTTGAAGGAAGCCCGCCAAAGAGGATCCGTAGTCGACGAGGGGAGCCGAGCTCAGCGCCAGCCTCTACCTCGAGCGCTCGAGTTCTTCCGGCGGAATCCTCCAGTATCGGCCTTGGTTCCCTGCCTGGCGAGATACGGGCTCGGGCTTGTGGCCTTGGGGACGAAGGACGTTCTAGTGTTATCAGTGGCATGCTTTCTTTAAGAGACATCGCCGTAGTTGCTGAAGGAGAGGCCTTGGGACCCCGAAGCCCCAGTTCCAGCCCGGAGCTCAGGGAAAGTTCCGTCGTCAGCGTTCCCCCTTCAGAACCCGAATACGAGTCTGAGGACGGATACATAATTTCCTCGGCCTCCGAGTCCACGAACTCCGGCTGGGAGTTGATTGAGAGCGACAACGATTCCAGGTCTTGATCTCAACAGTGCGTCCATGTGATCTCAGTTCAATTGTTCAAATGCTCCTCATGGCTTAATCATTACAATGCAACTACTGCTCATGTGTCATAAAAAGATCTCAAGTTCCAACGTTTGCTTTCCCGTAACATTTCATGTATCAATAGGGCGTCTTTTCTTGCACTTTCATGACGTACCGCTCTCTGATGTTGATTCGCCACCGGTTCATCGGCCTGACCGCCAGTCATATAAGTAGATGTATGGTATCACGAGCCTTTCATTCTTGTACTATATCGAATGTTCTCCAAAACTGATATTTTTCGGCTTTTACCTCTCGCACCCCAATCCCCAATCCTTATGGACGGAACTCAGGTATTTTTAGTATGTCATCGGAAAGGCGGTCCCATCTCAGTTACGGAGATCCCGGTTCTCAGAATAGACTTCAGAACGCAGGTGCCTGATGGTTTGCTAAGGGTGCTGACATATGAAAAGCTTAATTGAAAGTAAGCATCTGGCACCTTGAGTTTCTAGACATTGGACATTCTTGTCAAGTAACATTGGATGGCTTTCCTTACAGGTTGCATTTCCCTGACTACAACATCGACAAGCCTCATAACGATCATCGCTCGGGCAAAATAATTGTGAGTCCAACTTATCAGATTCCAGTTCATTAATTGTTCTTTCATGCTGTTGAGATACTTGGGAAGTTGGGTGCCAGGCATTCTTGGCAATAGACATGGCGGTGCCTGTGTTGTGGACATAAGCCTCCCTGGTGGCCGTAGATCTCTCGATGAGTTCTGCGGCATGTTCAAGCCACGTTGAAGCGCTGTTAGGGTACTACATTCGCATGCGGTCGCTCGCGGGTGTCATATTCTAGTCTCCGCGTCTGTTGCCACAACAGAATGCTTGGTTCCAACAACCTTCAATTTCCTGAGCTCTTGCTGGTACTCCCGTCTTCTCGAGACAACACGTCTACTAGTATTGGGACATGGTGAGTGTGATGGCTACTGTTAATCCAGCAGGGACAACCCAGTCTCCAAGAAACTATCGGAGATACCGGTCACCGGCACTGCCTCCATGCCCGCGGCCCAATGAGGCTGTGACTCGCAACTATTATTCCTGGGCCAAAGAACCTTTGCTACTTCGAAGAAAGATGGTTTATGGTACTCTTCGCGTTGCGGTGACAATGGAAACTACTGTTGTATACGTCAAAGTTATATCTCTTATCGGTCGCTACATCACTCCGTGTGCCACAGTAGGCGCACGGACTCCTATGAAGGATCACAAAAGATCAGGACGGTAAAGGAAACCTTTATATACTGATGTCCCAGCTCGCATAGTTCTCGCTTCTCGTTATTCAGAATCACGCCACGAAGGACCATCCAATTTTCCTAGCACAGCACATTAGCTACTCCTGACTTCTCCATCTACTATCCCCAAACGTTCCATTCCGACATCATCTGCCGCCAACCTGCGCAGCCCAGTACATTCCAACCGCGAACCACCATGCCACGCCCCGTGAAAGCCTCCGTGGAGAGGTGGACGAACGAAACCGACAGCACGTTCTCTGACCTTAACATGGGAATTTTACTGGACACCTTCAGAGGACTCCAGGACCTCTACCCAGAGCTGGGCAAATTCCCCGGAGCGATCGGTCCCTTCGACCTCGCTGAAGAACTCTGGATCGTCAGTCTGAACGTCCTCAACGGGAACCTGCCAGAGGACTGGAATGATTCCGATTACCCGAACAAACCATCGTTCTATGAACCTGCTTTGAGCTCCAGAGAGCTTAGGGCGAAAATTGTTGGCGGAGGGGGGGGAGCTGATGGGACTCTGGAAAACCTCGGCTTGAAAAGCTTCCCCTTGATTGGGCCCCCTAGCGAGGCAGCCGGCGGCGAAGCCGCCGACGGTGGCACTGACAAGAGCTCAAACCTTACCCCATCCACTTTCCAGACTTTCGGCAGCCCTAACAATATGGGCGCAACACTTGCCGGCTCCCCAAATGCCATTCCGTCCGGCCTAGAAGCAACACCTAGACCGGCTGCAACCACCTCAGCCACAGAGTTAGACCCTCTTAATTTCGGTCCTCCCATATTTGACCAAATCGCGGATTCAGCCGCCATTAAACCAGTCGAGATCCAAGTTCGCGACCTCCCGGATCTCGACGACCCAGAAGATCAACAAATTGACGAGGCAGCTCGTCATAGGCTCGCGAATGGAATCAAAGAGCAACATGTGGTTGGACTGGCTTTTGCCATGCCTTCCACTATTCATACACCTAGCGAGCTTGACACATACACCCCTGATGATGGAGTCGGATCCTCCGGAGAGGGCCCGAAAGCCAAACGCTTGCGATTAATAGACCAAGGTCCAAAATCATACGATATAGGAATTTTACTCAAGCTTCATGAAGTTCGCGAGAGGATCTTCACATCGAGCGGCTTGTTTATCACAGAGAAGGTGGAAGAAGCGTTGACGCAAGATGCGATATTCAATCTCCTGCTAGACCTCGAACCGACCATCGACCCTTGTGGTGTACTCCAATTCCAAGTACTGATAGTACCAAGCGGAGGCCCGACGCATGATAAGATCGTCTCGATGCTTGTCAACATGTAAGTCACGGACTTTTCCATCATTGTCTTGACAGAGGCATTTTGTACCATCTGGGAGTGAGAAACTTGTGCTGCCACTGCCCCGCGCCTTCTATTAGGGTCTAATTCTGTCTTCTCCTATCTTTATCAGCTTCTGTGGCTTCCACTGCTAATTTGCATTGGCTGACCGCTTTTCTATTTTTGTTGTGCAGGGGATTTTTCCGTGAGGGTAAGGGCAAGGTCCTCAATTACCGAGGATATGAAGAACTCGTGACGACCCTGACGATGCGTATGGGGGAATGGGAACGATACAAATATGAGATAAGGAACGTCCCAAAGGATCTCAGGACGTTTGGTGCTGGGAAAGGAAAGGACAAAGGAAAGGGGAAGGAGAAGGAGAAGTCTATCGTTGACTCAGATAACATGGACGTCGATGATTCGGAGTCGCTTTTGGCTTTCTAATCGGGTTATGTGTCATGTCAAGTAAACCATGAGGCCGTGAGGCTTGGGATTAGACCCAAATGCGTACCCAACTTGGACATGTGGTCACAAGCATTTTGTGTTATCAACGCATTCATTATATACACAGGGATGAAACGTGATCTTGTATTCACAAGCGACGAACAATATATTCCGTTTTTTTGGGGGGCATGACCATTTCCATTTTACACCCACACGTCTCTAGTTACATCGTTCACAACACCTCATCCTTCTGTCCCACATCCGCGCTCACCAACACGCCCTCTTTCAATTTTGCAATCTCTTCATTCGTCTCAAACACTGTCGACCTTACGAACCTCTCCTTACACCCCTCCCTAAACTCCTCTGCCCTCTCCGACCCAATGGCCCTCAACAAGTTCAGAATCTCCAGCGCAAGTTGAATCGTCAATCCCCCGTTTTCATCGACCCTTAGAACACCAAGCAACAACTCTTCAACCTCGCTGGTACTCGCGCCAAGAATTTGCATGGCCTTGGCACACGCCAGCACAGCCTCGGGATTTGCGCCTCCTGTTCCCTCAACAGAATGTTTTTGGAGGTATTGTTGATTATAGGTTTCGAGTGAGACTTGATTTTCGTCTGGTACACCGAGTTGTTTTACACCTTCGAGGAATGCGGGGCCAATGGGCGCAGGAGGAGTTTGACCTTGGAATGTGGTGCGAATGAAGTGGTGTAGATGTACGAGACGGAGGTGGAGGCCTGGGTGTGAACTGTTGAGAGTTTGGGCATGGGTGAGGGAGGTTAGTGCTTGTAGGAGTTTTCCTTTACGGATAAATGGGCGAAGTGAGTTATTACGTGAGGTGGGAAGGGAGGGGGAAGACGTACGACGACGGATGGCAACGTCGTAACTCAATAGCCATATTTGCATTCTGTCTTCCTCGCTGATATCCACTTTTGTGGAAGCAAGGAGGTTCGTGAGAGGCCGCAATAGTTTTGCGGCAGTTTCTAGTCCGTCGGGTGAGCCAAGGAGCTTGATTCCTTCAGGGTCATCATCTTTTGGAGGTGGTTCGAGGCCTTTGTCTTCGTTCGAGTTTTGTTGCTGTTGGGCTGTTGTCATACACGGTTATATATGGGTAACAACGACCGTGAATGGGGATATACGTTTGACGTACCCTTCTTGTTATCCTCCGCCTTGGACGCGGCTTTCTTGGCCTTTTTCTTGGCCTTTTTCTCCGCTTCCGTTAATTCGGCTGTGCACCAAACATTCTGGGTGAACAAAAGGAAGGGAGGCTATAGGGACGGGAAGGGGGAGGACGTACGAACTGTGGCTGCGGCTGCTGCTATTGAAGGATCGTCATGAACCGCGATGAAGATCTTGAATATATGATTCGTTAGCGGGGGAGGTCGAGGTGGGAGGCAGAGTGAGACAAACTTGAGAGGCTGCTAATGCAACTTTGACATATACAGGATAGGCGCGGATGCGGTCTTCCCAGGTGATTAGGCTGTGCAAAAGTTCACATCGACCGATACATCCGCGGGGATAGACGAGGTGTACGTACTTGAGGTAAATGTTTATAGTAAACTTGCGTAGATTGTATCCATGGAAATCGTACTGGTCGTCTTCAAAGTTTTCTATCACTTTGACGGTGGCCATGTATTTCTTGAGTGCGAGGTTGGGTTTGTTGTTTATACGGTGTGCGTTGGCTTCTTCGAGGAGGTAGAGGAATGATTGCATTTCTTCGAGATCGGCTCCTGGGGAAGCAGCGTCTTTCTACTCAAATCGTGTGAGTACAGAAAAGTGGGTGGAGATACGGTAAGCTATGCACACCTTTGTGAATAAACCAAAGATACTACTCGCTTCCTCAACCAACCCCGCGCGCAAGAGGTACTTTCCAGTCTTGGTATTCAAGAACCTGTCCTGACCATCCAACAGCCTCGCCTCATTCAAAGCACGCGCCCCACCAATGTAATCACCACATCTCTTCAACACTCTCCCTTTGAACATCAACAAATCCGGCAATGTTGGTGTATGCTCGATCGCTTTGTCCAAAACCTCCAACGCCTTTATATGGTCGCCCAGGTACGAATGATGTTGTGCGAGGTAGTACAACGTCCACAGGTGCGTGGATGGATCGGAAGACGTTTCAGGATCGAGCTCAGATTCGATGATACGTTGGATGATTCGTTGTTTCTCGGGTTTTGTGGGGGAGTACAGGGATTTAAGGTCTGAGAAGAGGGAGGGGATGCCTTTTTGGAGTGCGGAGAGGATGTAAGGTTTAACGAGGGCTTCGAAGGTGGTGCCGGTGGCGAGTGTGAGTGCAAGGCGTTTTGGAGCGGCTGCGCGGGGAATTTGAGAGGAGAGAGTTTGGAGGATGTCGAGTGCTTGTGGGGCGGAGGAGGCTTGAGGGTCTAGGGAGAGGCCTTTTTGGGAGAGGTAACCTTTGTAGTAGTCGTAGCAATCGGGGTTGTGGTCTATCAGTGCGCGCCAGGCGGATTCGGCTTCGGGTGCTTGGAGTTTGGTGAGGATACGGGCTGAAGGGGATGGAGCTGTTGTGGCTGGGAAGGTGAAGAGGAATGGGTTTGCGCACCTCGGTATTCCATGATTGCAGTGCGGTCAAGGATTGTTCGCTCTTTGGCACCAGTATCGAGCATATCGAGTGCTTCTTTGAGTTCCCTGAGGTCTTCGAGCACGCGGACATGGTAGAGTAGCGTCTCGGAATGCTCAACATCATAGTCCGGGATATTCTGATGGAGCGCGCGTCAGAGCGGAACGGTCGGATAAGTCAAGTTATCGGACATACCTTGAGCGTGCGTTCATACGCTTCCAACACCCTCTTGCTCTCAGACAAATTGCCGTTCAAGTGATAAGCCACAGCGAGTGCGATCCAGTGTTGACGGAAGTTGGGGCGAAGGCGGAGGATGGTATGTCGCGTCTCGATGAGGGCATCGAAAATCCTAAGCTGAGTTTGGAGATGCGCGGCATCGCGCAAGATGTTGAGATTGTCCTATGTTTGGAGATATTACACGGACTGGGTAGTTATGGCTGGGCATGGGATGCTCACCCTGTCGAATTTGAGGGCTTGAGTGTAGGATTTCAGAGCCTCTTCGTAATTTTTCTCGCCCTTCTGGATGAGGCCAAAGACGTGCCAGCATATATGGGAGGTGAGATCGAGACGCATGCCCTGCTTGACGAGGTCGATACCCTCGTCTCTGCGGCCCATGTGGGTAAGGACGAGCCCCTTCATGCAGATGGTTTCTAGAGGTCATGGATGAGCATAGATAGGGTCGAGTGTCCGAGGCATACCTCCATGTTCGGGGAATTTCTTGAGGATCTGGTCGGCGGTTTTGAGGCCTTTCTTGAGCTGCCTGGACTCGTAGAGGTTGAGGAGGTCCTTGAAGAGGGAGGCCTCTTTTGAGGGCAGAATGCGTTTTGCGGGCACTGGCCTGCTCATGGTAATCAACAAACCTGCACACAAACCACCATCATGGTCGCCCAGACCAGACACCACAACAAGATCGTCTTCCGCGACAAGCTCGCTGGCAAGGGCCTCACCACTGACCAGATTCTCAAGAAGCTTCAGGCTCTCTATGACCAGCTCGAGAAACAGGACCAGGACGATGTCGACAAGAATTCCCTATCAACCGCCCGCGCCGAACTTATTCACAAGACCATTCTCCTCCACAAAGATCAAGGCGTCCGCGCGTACACGGCATGTTGTCTCGCTGAACTCTTGCGTCTTTATGCCCCAGATGCTCCGTACACGCAGCCAGAGCTACGCGACATCTTCCAGTTCTTCGTCCGCCAACTCAAAGATGGTCTCAAGAACAGCGAGACCGCGTACCACAACCAATACTTCCAACTCCTCGAATCCCTTTCCACAGTCAAGAGTGCCGTGCTCATATGTGACCTTCCCTCGGGCGACGAACTTATGCTCGAGTTCTTTACCACGTTCTTTTACATCGTGCGGCGCGGTACCGCCAACAAGAAGATGGAGTCATTCATGGGAGACATCCTCATTGCGTTGCTAGATGAGTGTCAGTCTGTCCCCCAGACCGTGTTGGACACGATACTCGCCCAGTTTATGGACAAAGACACGGTCCGTCGTTTGGCATACTGCCATTTGAGTTGCTCATTCACGTATGTCCCACACAGCGACTAGAACAACCCGCGTACAGACTAGCTGTAACAGTCTGTAACGGTGTTGCGGACAAACTCCAACGCCCCGTCTGCCAATACTTCACCGATATCATCATCGAGTCTGCGCACGACACCGGCTCGGATGATGAGGACGACGACAAGTTCGAACAACTCCAAAACGCTCATGAGCTCATCAAACGGCTGCACCAAACATGTCCAGCTATTCTCCACGGCGTGATACCGCAATTGGCAGAAGAACTACGCGTCGACCACGTTGATATACGGCAATTGGCTACACAGGCCCTTGGCGAAATGTACGCGGATAAGAATGGCGCCGAGCTCGCAACCAAGTATCCCGCTACATGGGATATGTGGATATCGAGGAAGAACGATAAGGTTGTCGCTATACGGTTGAAGTTTGTCGAATCGCTGAGACTACTGTTGGCGAATCTGCCAATCAAGCGTGAGGCGCTTGCAGGTGAGTGTGTTACTCTGCTGGGCGACGCGTTGAGCTAATAGGTGGACTCTCCAGAGGCGCTCGAAGCGAAACTCCTGGATCCAGATGACAGAATCCGAACGGCAGTGTGCAGGGTGTTTTCTCAACTAGACTATGAATCTGCGTTACACAACGTATCAGAGGAGCTCCTTCGAGCTGTGGCGGGCCGTTTCTTGGATAAGAAGGTGCTATTGCAAACTATCTCATAGCCCGTTTATTCATTATTCCACCAGGCTGTCGTACGCTCTGAAGCCCTCAACAGTCTGGGGAAGCTCTACAGCCTTGCATATCCTGAAATGTAAGGTGTAAACTCTGCCAGCCACCCATCCTATCCCTCACTCCACATGTTTAGTGAAAATAATGACGTTGCCGCGATCAAACATTTCGGCTGGATACCCAATTCCATTCTTGAAGTTGTCAGTCAGTCTCCACTAGTCAGGTACGCCGAACCCTTCACTCCACACCATGTCCATGAAACTCAGCATATATTAATACAAAGAGACGTTGTCGAGCGTGTCTGGGCGACTCACATCCTCCCACTCATGTCCTCTGGATCCAAGACGGGCGAACTTGACGAAGTGTTGTGGACGGAAAAACTGCTAAATGTGATGAAACATTTGTCGGATAAGTCGATTGAGACCTTGATTTCTCTCTCGACGATCAAAGAAGCGTGCGTTTCTGTTTTGTGAGGGACTTGTGTGATATGACTAATAGCCTATACAGTCGACCGGGGGTATGTGATAGGTACTTGGATGCTTGTATCAAGTACAACGTGCGTGTTTTGCCGCCATTTGCGGTTGATGGGCGACGCTGATGGACTGGATAGGGCGGGGTAATAGATGAAGATGAGGAGAAGGTTACGCGTACTTTGAACGCTGCCATACAGACCCTCACGGGTGCGTTGCCACTGCTTTCCTTGCGACAATTAGCGCACTGATGTTGACACCCCTACAGCATGGGTGTACTCAAACGATCACAAAGTGTCCGAGGACCTCCACGCCTTCGCAAAGCGAAACGAAAACAGACTCTACAAACTGCTTAAAACCTGTTTCAATGCTCAAACAGACATCAAATCATTGGCCAAGTCCTCTGTACGTCCTCCCTTACCCTCGTCACACTCACGCCATTCACTTACATACGTACCGCAGAATGAATTCCTCCGCCGCCTCGACCAATCCTCATCTTCCCTCACAACAACCCTCTCAACTCTCCTCTACCGGGGCAGTTTCCACATCATCAACCACTCCTCCATCCCAACCCTCCTCAAAAAAATCCAAAAACGACGCGCCAGTACATCCCCCTCTGCACAACTCGCAGGTGCAAACGCGACAACTCTACTCAAAGCTGTAGCAAAGTGGAGTCCAGGTTTAGCTCGGAGCCACGTTATGGAGTTGTGCAGATGCGTTTCTGGTGATAGTGACGGATGGGGAGAGGAAGGAGGGAGTGGGGGGAGCACGGAGTTGGTGGAAGTGGCGTTAAGGTTACTGGCTAATTTGGTTAGAGTTGAGAGGGATGTGGTTGTAGGTGAGAAGAGGACTGTGGAAAGGATGGTCAAAATTGCGTTGGGGAGTGAGAGGATGTTGGCCAAGTTTGCTACGAGGTTTTTGGTTTTAGCGAGGGGTTCTAGTGGGGAGACTGCTGCGAGGGGGGTGCTTGAGGTAAGTTTCCCCTTTCTTTTCTCTTTTTAGGCTGAACTGAAATGGACTTGAATAGCAAATTGTTGAGAAGCTGAAAGATGCGGAAGATGCAGAGTTGGCAGCACATGTAGCTACACTTGTTGAGTATGCGAGATACGTGCCGGAGATGTTTGAAGAGTATAGTGATGTTATCATGGAGTACTTGGTTAGGAGAGTGATAAATGTACCAATTCTCGTGCGTAACTCCTTTCCCCTCCCCTCTTCGGGCTCATTCTCACACCTTGCACAACAGGACAAAACACCTGAAGGCGAAGAGGAGTCCATTGAGGAATGGTACGAAGACATCGTGGACGTACCAAGCCTACTCTGGGCCAAAATCAACACACTCAAACTGTTCCGGCATCGCTGCCTCAACGCTGCCTTTGCTTATATCGTCGCTGTGCGTGGCGGCGACAAGACTGGGCAAAACGGTAAGGCTGTCAGTGATGACAATGGCAAAGGAAAGGGAGAGGAGACGGATGGCGAGAAGGAGAAAGAAAAGGCGGAGAAGATTGTTGGTCCTGTCGTGAAGATGCTTAATGCGTTAATGTTGAATGAGGGTGCTATAAGTGAGGGTATCAAAGAAGAGTAAGTGTCAAGTTTTATCTGTCTCATGGAGTTCAGTTGTTGACGTTGGGATTGTGCCACAGCCCTAAAGCCAGGTCGAGGATGAGATTGCAAGCTTCGTTGACACTGCTACATCTTGCGAGGATGGAGGTTTATTTGTCGTTGGTGATGGCGAATTTTGGAAAGTTGGTGTTGACGATCCAGGTGCGTCTTGTCTCTGCTGTTGTGTTCGCCGAGGGGCTGATGCTGGGGGTGTGTAATTATCCAGGATACATGTTATGGCGTCCGCTCAACGTTCCTCAACAAACTCATCGCGCTCTTCGTAGGGCGTAAACTCCCTCCTCCATTCGGTGTGATATTCTTCTTGACGGTGCATGACCCTGAAGAGGATGTCAAGACCTCCGTGAGTGTTCCTCTTCTTCTCTCAACGAGGCTCAGCTAAAAGCTGTATTACGCGACAGGCTGCGACATGCGTGCGCTCCTTGTTGAAAAAGCTCACGGCTCATCAGAGAGTGGAGTACTTCGAGTTGTTGTTCGTCCGACTGTTGCACACACTTGCACATCATCCAGATTTTAGTACGGAGCATGAGGATTTATTGGACCTTGCTAAGTGCGTTTGTCCCTTGTCTCCCGCTCCTTCTCGCGTTACTGACACTTGTTCGTAGATACATCCAGTTCTACCTGGACCTTGTAGCAACGTCAGAGAATGTGTCGTTGCTATACCACCTCGCAACGAAGGGAAAGACTGTGCGCGATCACACGTCGTTTACCCACTCCGAGGTAAGCTTTTTCTTGGATTTACCCGGTAGGGGGAGATAAAGGCTAACCCAAATACAGAACTTTTACATCCTCTGCGAGCTCTCACAAGACCTCATCAAAGCACGCGCGGCAGCACATTCATGGTCGATACAAAGTTACCCAGGAAAAGTACGACTGCCTGCTGATATCCTCCGTCCCCTACCCAACGCGGAAGCTGCGAACCGGGTAGGTCTCCTAATCTTGCTCCACCCTTACAAGCCCACGCTCAATCCAATCATTGCAGATACTGAAAACACCCTTCCTGCCAGACGAGACGCGCGAATGGATTGCGACACTATCGAATCAACATCAATCCAGAGGCAGTGGGCAGCGGAAGGAACGCAAAACTGCTACCACGAGCGCAAATGTAGCAGGTGGAGATAAGACTGATGCGGGGTCGACGGTGTCGACTGGGAAGAGGAAGGCTTCGAGGTCGAGAGGCAGGGCAAATGGGAGTGCAAAGAGGACTAGGAGGAAGGAGAAGGACAGATGGGATTCGGATGATAATGAAGATGAGGGGAACGAAGAGGATGTAGAAGATGATGAGGAAATTGAGGATGAGGAGGATAAGGAGGATGTTGGTGATAACGAGCAGGAGGAGAGTGATGTGGAGATGGAAGATGTGAATGAGAAAGGCAAGGGGAGAGGGAGAGGGAAGGCGAAGGGTGGGGGGAAAACTCACGCTGTGAGGAGAAAAGGAAAGACGGCAATGAAGGCAAGTGTAAAGCCCAAGTCTAAGTCCAAAGAAGAAAAGGATGAAGAAGATAGAGAGGCGAGGGAGGCGAGGGGCTTGAGGACTAGTGCGAGGACGAGGGCCAAGGTGTGTAAATACTTTTATTGTTCTTTTCATTGGCTGAGCCTGGTATTAGGCACAAGCAACTAGGAAGAGACCGAAACTCGAAAGTGCGGAAGAAAGTGGAGACGACTCAGACAAAATGGAGACATCGTAAAAGCGACATAACCTCCAAACTTTATGTTAACTGCTATTCTTTCCTTCCCTCGTTCTCCTTGTTACGATCGCCGACATCCTTTTTATTACCGTGCTGGTTGCTCGCCCCCGATTAGGAACTCCCCCCCCCTTTTCCACTGATTTATAAACGTTAGCTCGTTCTGCTCTCCATGTATTTGCTTTTCTCCTTATTTCTGATGATCTCTATGATTGTGATCGCAGCGCTTTGACTACTGTTATAGACGTCAACCTTTAATTGCCTTGAAAACATGTTTCGACTTCCTAGTTACTGGTCTTGTTTATGTAGGAATAGCGCAACGGGAATGGTGGATGTAGTGAATGGTTTAATCTCTCGCAGTTAAACATGGATTCATGAATCAACCCTTAACCCAAAGGTGCTTGTTCTTCTCTATGTATTCTCCCAGCCTAACCTTACCCACAACCGCTTTCTCGTGCCCAAAAATTGCCTCTTCTGAACCCTGAGCTATCTTAAGCTCCCCCTCCACAAGACCCTGCGCAAGTTCTTCATATCCGAGACCTTTCCAGTATTCGAGATAATCTTCTTTGGTAATACGCACGTGAGTTACAGTTCGCGACAAGACAGTGCTCAAGAGGCGGGCAACCTAGGTGCGTACAGGTCAGGAGTGGCAGGGGTTTTATTGCTCTGTGGCACAGACCTCTTCATTGGTGAACAACTCGGGTCCATGGATATAGCAGTCATTGTATAATCTGGATCGTGCCTGGAAATTTCCAACCAGAATTTCGTATGCCGCTTCCGCGATATCCTCTGCAGATACAAAGGGCACCTTTCCATCCTCCCAGACGGAGTATATCGTGCCTTCGTCGCGAATCATTTGGAGCTGGTACTCGCCCAGGTTTTCTAAGGCGACGATGTTCAATAAAAGTTGAGATCCGAAGTGACAACGAATCACACCTATAAACCAGGTGGGCCTGAGCACCGACCATTGGACATTTCCCTCCTCCCCTAGCTTCCTGAGATATTCGTGCACTTTCCCAAAAGACGGGTCTCCGCATCCGGCCTGTGACGCGCTGAGAAGAATAAATCTATTCACTCCTCTCTCTCTTGCCAAGTCAATGAAATCATTCATGAATCCCAGTTCCCAGACCATAGGTGCGACCAGATAAATCCAGTCGATCTTTGAGAGCTGCTCTGAGGCTACATAGTCGAATGGGTTCTTCCAAGAAGTACGATCAAACCAATCGAACTTGATTGCACGGACTTTCGTGTGATCAGGTCCGGATAGTTCGTCCGGCTTGATCCCTTTACGTGAGGCAAGAAGAACTGTGTAAGTGGACTGGGTGGAGAGGAGGCGTGCAAGAGGGGCGCCAGTTTTTCCAGTACCGCCTGTGAGGAGGATTGTCATACTGTTTGGGTGTGAGTCCAAAGGTGAGAGACGCCTAGATGTAATATCAGATGCCGAGATCTGTGAAAGGGCTTCTCCGTGTGTCATTAAGTGCCGAACAGGGCCCATGATGTGTGCCACAGAGAATTGGCGGTTTGGTGCATAGATGCGGTCAGATTACTGAGAATCACCATGCCAAAGTGCCAGGATGCAACGGTAGTCAAGTAAAGCACAGGTGAATAGTCTACCCTAGCGATCAATTCTTTCTTAGTGATCAAGACCAGACTTGGGAGCGGGTCCTTAGAGAGCACTTGCCCCAGTCTCCAGTCATTGCGCATCCACGGGGGAGAGATACTACACTGAAAGGTGTATTTCCCTCACCTCACGCCACATCATTAGTGTGGCGCGGAGTATTGTCTTAAACATATACGTATGGGTTAGCATTTACTGTCACAAAGAGTATCGTTTTTCCGGAGGTATTAAGCCTTATTGTATTTGCAAAGAAGGGAGAAACGAGTAGAGGGGTCAAAAACGGCCACATGCATACGCCCTCTCGAAAAAATCGAGCAGGACAGTTTTCTCAATGTGGTGCCATTCCGTTCGCAACTTATGAACGCAGGTATATTTATTACGAACGAGTAGGTACATATTGGCTAGATGCGGACAAAATACTAAGATCGCTCAGTAACAATCAAGCGGCCCATTCGGGAAGAAAATTATCGACTCTGGTCCACTTTCCGCGAGTTGTCCACAACAGATCTGACGCTGACGTGCCTCGGGGCGGGCGATGCCAGTTATTAGGTGACTGTTCGCAGCTGCTCAGGCGCTCAGCGCTCAGCGCTGACCTCAGCCGGGGCCCTGCCTGGCTCCCACAACCACCACCACTGTCACTTTCTTTCTGCCAGTCCCGGATTCTTTGAGTGGCTACTTTGTTGCTCCTTTCCAATAAGCGGACCATAAATATGGCCTATACTGTGTACACTTCATGATTCAGCTGGGGTGGCGTAGACAATCTTAACGATGCCTATGTGGCAATTCAGAGGCAGCTTTCTTCTCGAGTACGTACCATTATGGGTGTTTTTCGCGAAAGTTCCTCCTGCGACGGGGACCAAGAAACCCGGTACATGAAGGGACCACTTGTTGCAGTCGCAATAGGCCACTCGATGTTCACACACTTCTCCAGGCTGAAAATCACGGACGCAACGTTTGGGACCACTATCACTGATTGGGTGTTTGACAGCGAAGTTACAGGTGTTTGAAAACGCAAACATATGCCTCATAACTCACTCCCGCGAAAGGCGTAGGGCCTCGTATTGCATTTTAAGGTCGTTCACCATGATACAATTATGAACACCCAATTCGAGGGCAAGAAAATCACGTTGGCAAGACTCGAGTGCAGACTTTCACAAGTAAGAGCATGGATGAAAGTTAGCGGCCAAATTGACCCTAAGATCCGGTCCAATCTAGCTCGCCTCACCTCCTCAAGCTTGATACACCCAAAGTACCTGAATAAAAGAATATTCCTGCAAAGTTATAGGTCCAATAGCGCAGTCACTGAAAGCTGGGCGTGACCTTTCGTGACATGACTTTCAAATTCATCATGATCATTTTCGAGTTGCTTAAGTTGCATCGCAGAAGTTCCGACACTGTCCCTCTCACCCTAAGAACAGAAATAAAGGCATAATACTCAACTTATCTTTGCATGGCCTGATAAAGTCTGAAGGCTCAATGATAGCTTACTGTAGGGAGAGATCACTTGGGCACCAAATATTTTTAAACTCTTGATCAACGATAGTATTCGGCATTGTAGACTAAAAGATAGGTCACTGCCGCATTCCAATGATACGTAGTAATCACTATATATGTAGTTTGAAGTCACCATTTAATCGCTGAATCTCCCGTGTCCTCGTCATCTTCCCTGGTGTTTCACTGAGTTCCTTCGACACTCGTCTCAGGCGGCCGACATGAACGTTGCCTCAGCTGGGTGGCTATGTGCGAAAGCGATGCCATGGGACGTAAGTGAGCCCGTGTTGACCCCCATGGCGTCTGAACGGTGGTACGACACAATATCTGAGTCAGGTTGGGGTGCATTCCTGCCTCCGGCGATTGTGAAGCGGTTGTTCAACAGAACCAGCATGGAGTTACTATACAGCTTGCCGAGGGTAAGTCCGGGAATCATGAGCGTGCTGGAGTAGTACCAGTATGACGCGACGACATATGTGACAGACATCGCAGCTGCCGGTAACCGCGAGTAATCAAGGACTTTGAGTACCGGCGATGCTAGCTCATGAAAGAAAGGTACCTATCAAGAATCCCGTTTCCAACAACAGTCGTTTAACTTTCGTGAGAAGTGCCTGCGTTGTTCTGGGTGTCCGTTTCAGTTGTCTCGAGAGCTGCGCGGACAGTTCAGTAACTTTCAGTGCCTGTGGACGGGAGTTGGGGTAAAACCCGTACAAAAATAAACATGTATATCACAATGACAATATCGCAAAGTGCCCCGGCCGCTCCCCAAACCTAACGATGTCACATGTAAGCCAATAATTGCTGCATCCTGGTTATACATGGCTCACCAGTATGTTCACTAACTGTCCCACAAAGCCCGCTATGCCAGCGGGCTTCAAGAAGCCAGTGTGATTGAAGGCGAGGGCAGCAGAGGTAATACCACTGATCAGTTGAAGCAAGGCTAGCTAGGATCAGGTCGTTGTGACTTCCCGCAATGATCAACAGGACCATCATCACTCACCACAGATACAATTGTCCTGATTACCCTATTTCCTGAAAGTATATAGATACCGTGTGCATAAAACAATTGGGCAACAACAGCAACTGCGCATACCCAACCCCGTAAGGCGAAGACATGGGAGAGACACCATGATAGCGGACACACGAACCGAATGTGCTGCTGACCGGGATCGTGAACCACATGAACCCAACCTGATGGAAATCATCCACTGAATATACCCTGAGGTCCAAGTTGCGGTCGAGTGTGCAAAACAGTATATAGAAATCCCGAAGAGCGAATCCTGTTTGCAAGGTCCCAACGACATAGATGAAGTATACGATGGATTTGGTCAGCCGCCTGTCATTTGGAAAGGCGAGATAGTAGAGATCTAGCTACAAGTCAGCAATACTCAAACTATCCGTGGACACGAACACATACAGGTCTGGACAGTTAGGATGCCATAGAGGAAGATGTCCAAACAGTAACTGAAAAGCTACATATCCCATTTGTTAGAGATAAACACATGTACGACCCCTTTGTAGCGTGAGGGTGCTCACAGCTGGTCCGCCTGTTCCCATTGATACCAGAGATGCGACCATTGGATACAAATATATTGGCAGAGAGCAACACACAATGTCCAGGGGCGTTATTTCGAGTCACTGTAAATGAGCCGTGGGTGGACAAGAGAGTATGAGATGTCGGTACCAGTACAGCGGAAGCAGGTGGACTATAAACTGCCCATGCCTAGATAGCGATGCATATGTAGCATTTCTGCCCTCATGGAACAAGCCGTGATGTTTGCTGCGCGGCCTTCGTGTGTATAGTAGTCCAACTATCAAGATGTCAAGCTTCAAAAAAGACTTCTAAGGGATCTTTCATAATCTGATCCCTGGGTTTGCGGAGCAGGAGGAGCGTTCTGTCTTGTTAAAATAGGCCTTTCCCACCGGGGCATCAGAAATCTGTAAAAAAAAGTTCCATGGTTTTCCAGGTTTCCCGAAACTTGAGTTGATCCTGGAAACTACGAGCCAAAGCAAAATTTGGTGACTAGCTACGGGTTAAAGTACCGGCTTCCTATCCATCCTTACCCACTTGAATCCTCTGGTTCACCCCACGCAGTCCTCATAACACGAGTGCTCCAATGGAAGTTGCAATTTCTGTAAAGGTTTGTTCCGAGGCTATTACGGTATTCCGGAATGTTGTACACCCATAGAAAGCTGAGCAAGTCTATATTTTGTCATTCCTAGTCCAGAATTTCCTAACAGCAAAAAACTCTCCTGCACCCTTCCTGTGATTTTCGGATCGACGTCGTTGAGACAATCGTAAATCGGTAAGTGACCCTGGGCGAAATCGCGACATGAGCCCACAAATGTCGCACGAGCTCGTTTCGACAGCTCAGCACCCAGGCTTGTCTGCAAAAGCTTCGAGAATTTATCCAATGCGTCCTCTTTCATGACCTTGATAAACGGTTAACGAACTATAAGTCAACCAACCTGGAATGACTCAGGGACGCTGACTGCTTTTGCCACAAAGCCATCAGACACGTTTACACATGCCAGTTACCTTCGTTTCGAAGTGACTGATTATATTGGGAGAGCGGATACAGCAAGGGCATCCTACGTTCTCCTTCCTAACTTGCAATCTTTGACCTCCCTCAATGTCCGACGTTCAATGTTCAACATTGCCGGTTATTACGGGCCGTGAGCTCACTCTTTCCCGCTCGAATAAAATCCTCATCCGTAACACCCTCTCACTGCGTCGGCAAGCACTCATTTCCATTGAGTATTTTGACTTCCCATGTTCACCCGCTTTATGAGACAGTGGACCATGGACCGTGTCTGTACAGCTAGTACCTCGCCCTTGAATCCATCCAGAACCACTTACGCCTGTTGCGGCCACCTCACCTCCCACTGAGTACAATTCACCCGACAAAAAAGTTCAAACCCCTTATATAAGCGTTCCCATTTTGGATAGGGATCGGGCAATGATCTCGTGCTTCGATTCACGTTTGCCCAAATAACCAATTGTACATGGACTTATCTACGCACGAAGACATGGGTACTTATGGAGAGCACTTGCAGTCGGATTTGGTGGCCCCGTCTCCCAATGCAGGCTCCGCTTTGACTTCCGGCTCTCATCCCGAACCTCCTGCCTCAGCTACTAATACCGCTCCTGGAGCTACAGATGGGGCTGCCGATGGTGTAGGAATGATTTTGAGGAGCTGAAAGCATCAGGCACAGCGACGCACAGGTCGTCTTCCCTGGCAGAGTGTGCGTCGGTTGAAGGTAGCGTGCTCACTGCGAAGGTGCTGAGGCAATGACAAGAATATGTTGACGAGAGGTCCAGTTTCGTTTCCTACTGAGGCCAACTATACCTTCCCTCCCGTTCTAAAGAAACCTAAGAACCAACAGCTACAGTGCTAACATCCTGTAAGCAGCCAAGGCATCATAACAAGTAGCGGCACCTGCAAATCCACCACGGCACCGTTAACCTTCGAACGGGGAACCCGGAATACCGAGTTCCTCGATAACTTCCGACCTTTTTTCCCCCATACATGAATAGTCTCCGCGCCTTTCGTGTTACGGATGCTATGGTACAGCGTGCGGCTATTTCGGACATTTTGGTCAGTTCCGCCAGAGGGTGTCGAAGAAGGGTTGAGGGCTGAGGGTAGCATGGATGCGGAGTCGAGTTTTTGTGCTTGGGCCACCACCGTGGGCAGAGGTGACAAAGGTACGGTCGACATATGTGAGTTCGAAGTCGCAGAGGTCTAACGAGGCGAGGTCGTGGGAAGCTTGGAAAAATCTCGAGGTGGTGTTGAGGAGTTGGTGGATGGAGATGAAGAGGACGAAGGGAGGAGAGAGAGGAAGGTTTACGTGTGGGGGCATTGGATGAGGACTAATGGGTAGGGAGTTGATGCACTCTGTTGGGGCAATGATGTGGATGTTGAGAATTAGGGCTAGAGGGTAGAGGGTGGATTTAGTGCGAGGGGTGTGAAGGACGGCGGAATCGATGCTGTGAATACTCATATACAAGTGGGGTTGCCATTTTCCTGATGCGGATCAGGCGAGGAATTCAAATATCATTATGCTTGCTTCTCGGGTATTGAGGACATCAGGTCAAGGTCTTGTATCGCGGAGATATTCTCAATTTCGTTGAGTGGGTCTTTGGTGGTAAAGTCAGGCTGCTATTACTACATGTCTTTTCTTGGAGCAGAATTTTGTTCCGAGTTGATTAAAGTGTCGTTTAGGTCCATACCCATGGCGTAGAATATTGAATCCCTCCCGAAGCTCTACAAGGAATCACGAGAAAAGAGTGCCACAGACAGAAGGTGTGGAGATGATAGGTTGGATAGATTGAGTTTTGGTTTTAGTATTTGTGGAGGTGATGATGTTGGTGCACTCGCTGTGAAGGGAAGAACAAGGCTGGAGAATACACTGGATGATATGTGGGCTCGTCAAGTATTGTGGGTGAGATAGGCGTCGAAAGAGGATTGGACCACTATTTCATTTCGGTCACGATGATGAGAGTTGGCGGTTTGCGCGAGGGATTGGAAACACTGTGACAACATGGGTCGCCCCGTAGAAACGTTGACATCAGGGGAGAAGGCGAGGCTGTTTCTGGGTATCATTTATTCTGACTTCTTTTGATGATGTGGTCACTGTTTGTCAACGACCTTGATCGTGCAATTACTCACTGTGGATAACGCAAGGGACCCTCGAAGGGCAACTGGTCCTGCATCTCAGCCAACGCTATTTGTGATATCGCGCGTTCTAGGAACCGAGACACATAAATACGCAACACTATTCGACTTGATGAGCAACGATCCGCCATGATGCACGGGTACCACGTACCATAGGCTCATTCTTGACAGGGGGAACTCTGAATTTCATGAGTTGAGGGTTGAACATGATAACAATAAGGTCTCAAGGATTGGTCGGGGGTGCGACGTTTAACTGGTCTTATATTATTGTCATCAAGAAGCCAAGCAAGCTATCACCGACGACCTCATGGAAAGCCATGTAGACACTGTCCCGTCCTCCAGTTGTTCTAAGAGCCTCAATTTACGCGGCAAGTTCAGCAAGAATGTTCTATTGGTTACACTGGATATTGCCAAGGCGTTAGTACAGACTAAAGGGAATCTCGCGCTGCGGCAGAAAAACGCGACGTTATGATCCATTCCTACAAAGGTTGTTGACTTCCTGAGAGACGATCTAGAGACGCTGAAGGGACAGATCACATTGCTGGTGCCGGCGCGCTACGACATGGTTAGTGTCTATGAGCATGGTCAATGGTGGGTTCCCGAGTTCAGTATGAACCAAGGAGCGAATTAATGAGCGGAGAATGAAAGTGCGCGAGGTGGTGATGATGTTGGGAGAGAGAACACACCTTTTAGCTCTGATAATATCGTTCGCTATCGCAGGGTCGCAGAAACAATATGGGCCCCGATTGTCCTACTTGATGTAATACATATGCACGGTTTCTCGTTCTGGAAGTCTAGCGATGTACGAGGAACCCAGCGATGTTCTTGGTAATGGTTGCGCTGTTAAGGTGTGACGGGTGTCGCTGCTGCGTCATTGTTGGAGTGGAGGGACCCAGTTTTACACAATGAGCCTCAGAATGGGGTGTGGCACTGGCGGTAGTCCGGGGAATAGGGGGGGTGTGGAGGTCGGGACGGAGGCATTGGTGAGCGCGTCCGTAGAATGTCGAGGTCGTCGGAGGACGCTCAGTAAGGGCTTCCTGGCGATTCTGTAAACAGGTGTGGGAGCGATGGAAAGATTTGGCGAGATGTGAATCGGTGTTGAACACGGGAATGAATGTGGCGGACTGCGGGGACGAGTAATTGAAGTGTGAACATTGCTGGAATCACCGTGATGCCGCAACGACTTGTGAATAAAAGGAAATTAGGCGGTTGCGCACTGTCGTTGTTGAGAAAGCAACCCAGCCAACATCCCCGCCTGACGGACACTTCACCCAAACACCCTCTTAGACCGTCCCAAACACGCGGTATAGGAAACCATCACTGGGAAACGGTCTTGTAACGAGGGAATTGCGAGAACTAAACCTGGAGGATCGTGACTTCTGACGAGGATATTATGGGATGTGGATGGGGGAGTCTGTGAAGAGGCTGGGTGCCGAAGTCATGTAGTGACAAATCTGGTACATCAGAGAAGAATGACGGCACTGATATGAATGTGGCTGCGTCAAGACTTTGGGATGGTCAAATATACGTGTGTTGTGGTGCATAGAGGCGGTGGTATGCTGAGCAAACTGGCATAGGTATATTAGTAGAGTGACCCTGGGCCGAGAGTCGAAGAACAGAATGGCGGCGGGGGTGTAAAGGACGGCATGTTGGGTGGTAGGCGCCAAGCTGACATGTGACATTGGAACAGCCTCGTTTTTGACGCACGCGCTGTCGGATGGAATGTTCCATGAGACGTTTGCCAACCCGGGGCACTTGGCTTGGCGCGGATGCCATGAGACAACTCGAAGCTGTTTGGCACAAGGCACTTTTGACGCCCTAACCTTGCCCTTCGCTCATTCCCCTCCGTTCGTCTCAGCCAGAACTGTTGCCATGAAAAGGAAAACGTTCAGTCCTCCTCCGTCCCCACAAGGCCGCATATCACACTCCAAACGACGCAGGGAGGAATCAACGCCTGAAGGCCCGAATGAGGACGCACCTCAAGAACTATCTATCCTACAGTCGAGTAACAGCCAAGCCTCTATCGAAGGTACGTTTGAGTGTTCGCCGGTCAGCCTTGGAATATGACTTATATTCCATCGCTTAGTACCCAACGCTGAGTCCCGATCTCGGCGGACGGATGAGCCTACAAGTACGCTATCTTTGCATATCTTGTGCCCTGGTTTAAAAATGCTGAACCCATTCTTCCTGGAGGACTTAATCAAGCAACGAGCAAGAATGCATATAATCCTGCGGCAGATCAACCAACAATAGATGAAACTCAAGCCGTGCGCACCAATAATACACCTCAAGACACACCTATCCTACAGACAGACGGTGGCCAAGTCTCGATCCAAGGTGAGCTTGAGTGCACATCAGCTGGCCTTTGAGCATTGCTTACAATCTGTCGCCTAGTGCCCAATACCGAATCCCAATCCCAACGGACGGATGAGTCCAAAAGTGCGCTATCTTTCCATATTTTATACCATGGTCAGAAATGTTGATTTTGCTTTTCCCGAAGGAGACAATCAAGGAATGTTCAAAAATGCGCGCGACTTTGTTGTCAAGGACTCGATAATGGTGGAAAATCAACACATACACATCAACTCGGGTAAGCTGCTCCTTGAGTATGACAACTTGGGATTTTCATATCATTATAGGTTCGATTGACAAACTTCATACCGAGGGCGCTTCGTATAAAACCCGGCGCTCTGCCTATGGCGATCCCACAGGATGCATGCCCGGCACACGTGTCAATGTCCTCGGAGAGCTGGAAGCCCAAGCTTGTGACGAGCAGGGTGTTAAGGTGCATTGGCTTGCAGGAATGGCAGGCATCGGGAAGTCGACGATCGCGCAGTCGCTGTGCGAGCTCTTGAACCAACGGCAGATGCTTGGGGCGAGTTTCTTTTGCTCTCGAGCCTCAGAGAAGGCCAGTAACCCGCGCGTCATCATCCCGGGTGTCGCATACGGCCTTGCCAAGGGTTCACCTGCTTTCAACTTGGAGCTCGTGAAAGCCGTCGAGAAAGACCCGGATCTGTTGGAGTTGAATGACGTGCGGGAGCAGTTCACAAAGCTCATCGTTGACCCATTGCGGACTGTCATTGATGGCCGGCTCAGGGTTTACAAAATTGTCGTCATCGATGCTCTCGACGAATGCACAAACCCCAACCTCGTCTACCAACTAATCCGGGTTATTCTCAGTGCTCCATCGGACCTTCCCCTCAAGTTCTTTCTTGTCAGCAGAGCCGACAGTCTCATTTCTTCCGCCTTCGGTTCCTTGCCGGGTTCCCATGAGACTTTCATGCTTCACGACATCGAGAAAGATATAGTGGAGAACGACATTCGGTTGTATATGACGCAATCACTAGCCGAGATAAAGAAGATGTGGAATCCTTCCGGCGAGGACGGGTGGCCTCCAGAACATGAACTATCTCAAATTGTCAAGGACTCTGGGAAACTTTTCAGCTACGCATCAACGGCCCAGCGCTATATTCGAGAAGGCGAGCACAATTATAAAGAGCGCCTCACGTTGTTGGCAAAGCCCACAAGGACTCGGGAACAAACTTCGGCCATTGATGCGCTCTACTCAGATATTGTTACCCGCGCTTGTGTCCATCGTGAAGAAGGAGAATTGTCACAGATGAAGACCCTCGTTTCGTTCGTCGTATTCCTACGTCATCCGCTATCGCTCAAAGCCCTTTCTGCGTTGTCAAAGATACGGGAGCCGAAGAGGCACTTATCACGACTCAGCTCCGTCATTCACATTCCCCACGAAGAAGACGCCCCCGTCTCCGCATTTCATGCTTCCTTCCCGGAATTCCTTGTAGACCCGAAACGCTGCGGACCAAAGCGTGCCTCCACATTCACCCCTCTCCTCCCCGCTGATGGTCACGCAGAACTCACGCTTAAATGCCTCGAGCTCATGAACGGGTCGCTCAAGTATAACATCTGTGAGGTCCCCGAGGAACTGACCATCTCGCATAGGGACAAGACCAGCCCGCCCGACGGTGCCAGCAAGGTCCCCGAAGCACTCAAATACGCGTGCATTTACTGGGCCACCCATTTAAGTGAGGTCCAGGGCTCAAGCGTGCCAGCCATCACATCCGTTATCAATGCTCTGCGTATCTTCCTGAAAACCCACCTTTTGC
The DNA here is from genome assembly GCA_018524945.1 of Podaxis sp. C-F-92630. NCBI lineage: Eukaryota > Fungi > Basidiomycota > Agaricomycetes > Agaricales > Agaricaceae > Podaxis > Podaxis sp. C-F-92630. Next base: position 29,808 of record JAEUWS010000736.1, read on the forward strand.
ATTGGATGGAATGTTTGAGTGTGGTTGGTGAGCTGAGGACAGGGGTTAAGTCGCTTCTCAGTGCAAGCGCCGTTCTCTCGGTAAGCTTTAATCATGAGAAAGCAAAGTTCAAGTACTGACGTCATGGCAGCACATCCAAACTACGGATGGTGAGGATCTGCGAGCGCTCGTTGATGATGCCTGTCGATTTCTGCGGATGGGTTTTAAGTGCATTCAGAGGCATTGTTTCGAGGTTTATCAGTCAGCGTTCGCATGGATTCCTAGGAAGTCGTTGATGCGTCAAGTTTATGGTGCACAGGTGAAGGGGCCTCGAAGTGTCGTAATGGGTCTACCTGCCTCATGGGGAGCGATGGAATGCTGCATGAACGCAGGTTCGGCTATCTATTCTGTCGCTTTTTCGCCCGACGGCACGCGGGTCGTCTCCGGATCGGAAGATCGGACAGTCAGGATTTGGAATGCAGGGACAGGCGAGGAGGAAGCCAAGTTAGACGGCCACACGGATTCGGTGTTTTCTGTCGCTTTTTCGCCCGACGGCACGCGGGTCGTCTCCGGATCGGAAGATCGGACAGTCAGGATTTGGAATGCAGGGACAGGCGAGGAGGAAGCCAAGTTAGACGGCCACACGGATTCGGTGTTTTCTGTCGCTTTTTCGCCCGACGGCACGCGGGTCGTCTCCGGATCGGAAGATCGGACAGTCAGGATTTGGAATGCAGGGACAGGCGAGGAGGAAGCCAAGTTAGACGGCCACACGGATTCGGTGTTTTCTGTCGCTTTTTCGCCCGACGGCACGCGGGTCGTCTCCGGATCGGAAGATCGGACAGTCAGGATTTGGAATGCAGGGACAGGCGAGGAGGAAGCCAAGTTAGACGGCCACACGGATTCGGTGTTTTCTGTCGCTTTTTCGCCCGACGGCACGCGGGTCGTCTCCGGATCGGAAGATCGGACAGTCAGGATTTGGAATGCAGGGACAGGCGAGGAGGAAGCCAAGTTAGACGGCCACACGGATTCGGTGTTTTCTGTCGCTTTTTCGCCCGACGGCACGCGGGTCGTCTCCGGATCGGAAGATCGGACAGTCAGGATTTGGAATGCAGGGACAGGCGAGGAGGAAGCCAAGTTAGACGGCCACACGGATTCGGTGTTTTCTGTCGCTTTTTCGCCCGACGGCACGCGGGTCGTCTCCGGATCGGAAGATCGGACAGTCAGGATTTGGAATGCAGGGACAGGCGAGGAGGAAGCCAAGTTAGACGGCCACACGGATTCGGTGTTTTCTGTCGCTTTTTCGCCCGACGGCACGCGGGTCGTCTCCGGATCGGAAGATCGGACAGTCAGGATTTGGAATGCAGGGACAGGCGAGGAGGAAGCCAAGTTAGACGGCCACACGGATTCGGTGTTTTCTGTCGCTTTTTCGCCCGACGGCACGCGGGTCGTCTCCGGATCGGAAGATCGGACAGTCAGGATTTGGAATGCAGGGACAGGCGAGGAGGAAGCCAAGTTAGACGGCCACACGGATTCGGTGTTTTCTGTCGCTTTTTCGCCCGACGGCACGCGGGTCGTCTCCGGATCGGAAGATCGGACAGTCAGGATTTGGAATGCAGGGACAGGCGAGGAGGAAGCCAAGTTAGACGGCCACACGGATTCGGTGTTTTCTGTCGCTTTTTCGCCCGACGGCACGCGGGTCGTCTCCGGATCGGAAGATCGGACAGTCAGGATTTGGAATGCAGGGACAGGCGAGGAGGAAGCCAAGTTAGACGGCCACACGGATTCGGTGTTTTCTGTCGCTTTTTCGCCCGACGGCACGCGGGTCGTCTCCGGATCGGAAGATCGGACAGTCAGGATTTGGAATACAGGGACAGGCGAGGAGGAAGCCAAGTTGGACGGCCACACGGGTCGGGTGTTTTCCGTCGCTTTTTTGCCCGACGGCACGCGGGTCGTCTCCGGATCGTCTGATCGGACAGTCAGGATTTGGAATGCAGGGACAGGTGAGGAGGAAGCCAAGTTGGACGGCCACACGGGTTTGGTGGTGTCTGTCGCTTTTTCGCTCGACGGCACGCGGGTCGTCTCCGGATCGTATGATCAGACAATCAGGATTTGGAATGCAAGGACAAGCAAGGAAGAAGCCAAGTTGGACGGCCGCATGGGTTCGGTGACATCTGTTGCTTTTTCGCCCGACAGCACGCGACTTGTCTCCGGGTCGCTTGATCGGACAGTCAGGATTTGGAATGCACAGACGGGCGAGCAGGAAGCCCAGTTGGACGGCCACTTGGGTCCGGTGAGATCTGTTGCCTTTTCGCCTGATGGCATGCGAGTTGTCTCTGGATCGGATGACCGGACAGTGGGGATTTGGAAGACAGGGACGGGTGAGCAGGAAGCCAAGTTGGATGGCCACATGTGTTCGGTGGCATCTGTTGCTTTTTTCCCCGACGGCACGCGGGTTGTTTCCAGATCGGTTGATGGGACGGTCAAGGTTTGGAATGTGACAGTAGACAAGCCCCAAATATTGGCCAATGACTCACACAACATTGAACTCCTTTCCTATTTCCATTCCCATCCCCCTTTCCATCCCCTTTCCCTTTCAAATGATGGTAACTGGGTAGTGGGTGCTCGTCATCATTGCTGGATTCCCCTTCATTATCAAGATAAAAAATTAAGTCTGTTTTCTGTTGGATCACCATATTTGAGCTCCATGATGTTCATAATCCTGAATTAGCCTATGGCCCTTGTTCTAACTCTTGTAGACAATCTCCTGTAATCCTAGATTACCTCAGACAATGCATGAAATTAAAAGCAGACTTCTTTAATTGTTTTGATAGTTTTGAGATTATCTTACATAATATGTCCAGTTAATCCACAAAGAACTGCACTTGATAAGAATTGGGCCCAATCCCATGGAGGACCAAATGAAGAGGTGTTCCTGCTTGACTTCTTCTCTGAGGGTGCCATTGAGGACACTGGGAGAAATGGTTGGAGATACTGGGTTTATGATTGGAGACACTGAGTTCACATTTGTCAGCAGAACTTGTCTATACTTAAGCTGACTTAGGCAATCCTGACTTATCCAGGCCTTGTTATGAGTATGAACTAATATGAGAACCTTGTGGGAAAGGATGGAGGAGCAGTGGAATAATGCTGGACCAGAAGTGTGTCAGAATTTGGTGGAAAGTATGCCTAAGAGGATTTAGGCAGTCTTCCAGGCCAAGGGAGGCTATACCAAGTACTAGAATACCAGTTTTGTATTTAAATTTCTAGAGGGACAAAAGTGTTCCAATGTACTAAAAATATTAATTAATTCATAACCTACCAAAAATAGAATGTTACATAATGATATTCTATGAATGTGTAGATAAGATATAAGGCTATCTTTATTTAAAGTATGAAGTGTGTAGCCTCATTACTTCTTGAGCTATTAAAGAATCTTTTGCACAGTTGAAAATATTGAAACACATTTGTCTCTTACTGTATAAGGCCATTATTCTGGAGGTAAACTCTAGTAGTACATGAGAAGTCTCCTTTGATACAGTAAGGGACAAAAGTGTTCTAATGTTTTTAACTATGCAAAAAATTCTTGAATAACTCAAGAAGTAATGAGGCTACACACTTTATATTTTAAGTAAGGATAACCCTATATCTTATCTACACATTCATAGAATATTATTATGTAATATTCCATTTTTGGTAGGTTATGAATTAATTAATATTTTCAGTACATTGGAATACTTTTGTTTCTCTCAGATTGTAAGCACATGACTTTATTTATTGCAATCAATTAAATAAATGCAAAAAACAATCATGTAACCTTTTGAGACAATGTACAAATAGATGGGTTTATGTCCCAGTATAAGCCAACCTCCCACCTTACTTTCAGTCTATATGTGCTCCCTTTTCTCTACTCAAGTTAATAAGGTTCTTTCTCACCTTGATAAAGGAAAATCTGCTTGCTACATTGCTTCTATTACTGGTCTGCAACTCAGCACCATCTCCAGACTTTGCTCTAAACATAGATCAACACTTTCCAAGTCTATTAGTGGCTGCTCATCTAAATGTTCTCCCTCTGTATCCATTATTCTGTTCATCTCATCACCTCTCACAAGGCAGACAATGCCTTCCAAGTTGCCAAATCACTCACAATGTTGTTGGCCAACCAGTATCTACTAAAACAGTTTGAAGGGCACTCAAAAAAGCTGGAATGAAGGCTGTAGTCAAATAGAAATGGCCTAAACTCACTGCTGTATACAGGAGGAAAAGACTGGAGTGGGCAGAGGCATGTGCTAGTTGGACCCTGGGAGGACTGGAAGAAAGTGATTTAGGCAGATGAGTCTAAAATTAATTGTTTGGGATTAGATGGGAGAGTTTGAGTATGGAAAAAGGCAGGAGAGGGGCTGAATGATAGATTGGTGAAAGGAACAGTCAAGTTTAGTGGAGAAAATATCACAATCTGGAGCTGTATGCTGTAGGAAGAAGTGAGGTTTGCTAGTAGGATTGAAGAGAAGATGGATGCTGACCTTTATGTCCAGATTTTGGAGGATGAGCTGAAGAGGAGCATTCAGTGGTATGGGAGAAATAAGAGGGAAGTTGTTTTTTAACAGAACAATAACTCCAAACACACAAGTAAGAAAGCCAAGGATTGGTTTTCTAAGTCTGGAATGAAGGTCATGGTGTGGCCCCCACAATCTCCAGACCTTAATCCCATTGAACATCTCTGGACTTACCTCAAGAAACAGCTAGGAGAGTATGAAACACATCTTAATAGTATGGAAACCTTGCAAGAAAGGATGGAAGAGCAGTGACATAACATTGGACTAGAAGTGTGTCAGTAGAGAGACAAAAGTGTTCCAATGTACTAAAAATATTATTTAATATTACATAATAATACTCTATGAATGTGTAGATAAGATATAGGGCTATCTTATTTAAAATATGAAGTGTGTAGCCTCATTACTTCTTAAGCTATTAAAGGATTTTTTTTTGCCTAATTGAAAACATGGAAATGCCTTTGTCCCTTACTGTATGATCTGCAGATACATATCAGGTCTCCTTATAGACTGAGGTGGCCTCACTATAACAAATTCTGGAGGGAGTGGCTTGATTGAAGAGTCAAAAAACACTGATATATTTAAACTAAACTTCTTAGTAGTTGGAGACCCAATTGATGGCAAGAGTTTTGAAATCCAAAAGTTACACTGAGCTGTTGCATCTGAGAGGAGACTGTGCAATCTGTTCAAAGCAACTAAAAGTTTTAGACTACCAATAGATCAGGCAGGAAATAAAACATCTAAGTCCTTGCATAAGAACCCAGTTTGGAGTGAATAGAGACTTTTGATTGCCTACTGTATCTTTGTTACAATGGTAGTGATACTGCTCCCTTGCTTGAGTTGAACAGCAATAATTTGTTTGAGCTGTGTGTGACATCATTAGTTGGTATGAACATACTTTCTTGCACAGTTCTCTGATTTTATCTGTTTGTATCCAGATCATTGTCAACATTTGAGCTAGCATCAGCTAGTTGCATGGTGTGTGCCCACTGAGTATAGGCTTCTCAGCCCTTCATTGAAGTAGTTTGAATTTCATAGAGTGCAGAATACAGAGATAATCTGCACAGGAGTTACTATACTCAATGACATAGCTAATGCATTTATGGGAGTAGACTGCAATGGAGTTTGATTTATCATTGAATGCAATGGACAACCAGTCAAGCTCTAGGGCTGAATGCTGGTAATACAGATATGTGCCAAATACTGGACTAGAACCCTAAACTGTTTTTAAACTCTTATATAGTTGCTTGACAGTAGCAAGTGCTGGTAAATGTATGAATGAGGTTGGTGGAATGTAGATATGAAACTGAGAGATAGCATGATTCTTTTTCTGCATATGAGCATTGTGGTACTTGTAGAAGTTCTTCAGGTATGCTCCTACAATAAGAGTTATGGTTCTGAAACATATATTGCACTGTACTTCATATTTATTTGTCTTAGTATTGATTGCTGTTATGATCTATTTATTATCACTGATTCATATCTTAATTGGAGCAGTCAGGCATTGAATGGGGATAGTCAGAAAGGTCAAAGTATATCTCTACTATGAGAATGATTGTACATAACATGGACATAGAATGTCTCAAGCCTAAAGCAGGCCAACTAAAATGTTGGAATAACACAGACAATAAACATTTGATGAGTGTCATCAATCTTATCAACTAGTTATCAATGAATTAGTCATTGCTGTAACTTTTCCAGTATAGCATTGGGGCTCAACCAGTCATGTTTTGAAAAAGGAAATTTCCTAGGACATAACTGGTAGGAGAGGAAAAGTAAATCACTCAGATGACAGGTCCTTAGTGTGTATCATTGATAGGTCTTAGGCTCAAGGCTTAGACTGGTTAATTTTAGTGTGTTCTCCACCATTGCTTTTCTATAATAATTTACATGTATATATACATCTAGTATGTTGGCAAGCCTCATATATTTTGGAATGATTGTATGGCCCCAAATTCTTTTGTAATTTGCAAAATAGCTTCAGAAAGATGGACTTCCATGGTATTTAGTATTAGTTTGACTATTTTTAGTATATATAGTTCCAGCCTTTTTGCTGGTGCCATTGTGCAAGAATAAAAAGTGACATGAGTCATTGTTAAGAGCTGACTCCAGACAGGGGCGGACCAGGGGCAGCCAAGGGCAGATGCATGTGGACACTGTGTCGAGGCCTTGGCTTCAACTTATGTGTTGTGCCCCTCTGATACTGTGATGGCCTCACTTGACCAACTATGGACATGAGTGGATGAGCAGACAGGTAACAGATGAGGACAGGATGAGCCTGGACTGAGGAGTGGACTTGTAGTGGAGAACAGGAGAGACAGGAGAAAGATCTAAGTTGATATTCTGACTGAGGAGTACAAATGGTTGTAGAACTAGTCTTATACTACTAGTCAGGATAAAGTCCAGAAGTAAGAGCTAAGCAAGAAACAATAGTAACTACTCCAAGGAGAATATAGGAACATGGAAAACTGATAACCATGGTGAAGTTACTAGAATAAGGAGTCTGTCCACAAAGTGTCTGGACATCCAAAGGACAAGGGCAGAAGTGAAACACCAGATAATAGGGAAACAAAGATAAGTGAGAGATAATCAAGGATAATGGGAAAAGCTATGGAATAAACAAGATAATCAGATAAGGAATTCTGATAAGGAAAACAATGGAAGAACAGAGATGGAGAAAAGTATTTACAATGAGAAAAGTCCAATGGAAATGGAAGAAAGGTTAAACTGAATATGATCCATAGAATCCAGGCTAGTAACCATGACTCCAAAAGCTTAATGGACATCTGGTGAAGTCCATAACAGTATTCCCCCCTTAGGGCCAAGCCTCCAAGGCCCAAGACTGGACTGGACACCTGCCCTGAACTTTCTCTGCTGGTTATAAAAATGAGCACCTTCAGATTTCGAACTTCATTCCTCAACATTGAAAATATGCCCTCCAGCAAACACGACTCTGACTCCATCGGCCTCAACAACCTGGAGGTTAAAGCAGCTCTTGCTGAGCTTCTCTGGAAATGCAAGCAGAAGAAGTGGGCAGTGTCCAAGCCCCAAGAAACACCAGTGCCAGAGGCAGAGACAAGCAAGAAACAAGGGTGGACAGAAGAAGAGGGTGAGGCATCAGCAGGGTGGACAGAGGCAGAGAAGGTGGCCAAGAAGAAACAGAGGATGAAAAAGGCCACAGAGAAGGAGCACAAGGAGGCCAAGGAGGAGGAATGGAGGTGGAAAGAAGCAGAGGAGAGGCAGAGACAGGAAGAAGAGTGGTGGAGAAAGGAGGAAGAGGAGAGGCAGGTAGCAGAAAGGGCAGAAGAAGAGCAGAGGCAATGGGAGGAAGAGGAGAGGGCTCAGCAAGAGAGGGAAGAGGCAGAGCATGTCCATAGGGAACAGGAGGAAATTCAGCAGAAGCAGGCAGAGGAGTGTGCATGGGAACAGGTGGAGGCTGAGGCAAGGAGGGAGGCAAAAAGAAAAGAGAAGGCGGTCAGCAGTGGGTCAGATGAGGAGAGCATGGTGGAGGTTGAGAAACCAGTGCACAAGTGGACTCGCCTCCCAATGAAAATGGGGGGCTCAAATAAGTGCACCTGGTGTGTTGAGAGGGGCTTGGAGTGCAAGTCCCACCCAAGTAAGTGTTTACCTGATCACCAGCCTGTATAGCTAAACAGTTTTACCCCAGAGCCTGGAACTCACTCCTGCGAGCCTTGCTCGCTCAAGAAATCCTGGTGTGAAGTCTTCATCAGAAAAGAAGAGACAGTAGATTGGAATCTGCAGGGGCTGCAACAGCCCATTCCTCACCTTCTTAACCCATTCACTTGGACAGGTAAGGATATTATGGAGTTGGAAGTCAGAATCATGGGGGCCCTCCACAGCATGGTAAGTGCCAATGTGGAGGATGGGGTTGGTGGAAAACTGACCCAAGAATATGGTAGGTACCGCATTATGGCCCATGGAACAAGAAACAGGTTGCTCTCTTTACAGATCTAACCCAGACCCTGATAGAGGCTGTCTGCACCCTTACTGCAGAGATCAATGCTCTCTAGAGGGTTCAAGAGGAGACAAATGCTCTGATGAGGAGGGCATACCAGATCTCTGAGATGGATGTACCCTGGGCCTGGAGCCCATTGGTGGATGTGGATGAGGAGGGCACAGAGAAGGTGGATGTCAATATGGAGAGTGGAGAAGAAATGGAGGTTGTGGGAGCAGCAGCAGACGAGAGGCAAGGCAGATTGGATTCAGAGGAGAGCAGATCAGAAGAAGAAGAAAAAGAAGAGGAAGCCGAGAAAAAGGAAGAAGGAGAAACAGGGGAAGAGGAGAGTGGGTCCAAAGTGGAGGAAGCAGAGGAGTAGCAGACTGCCTCCTATAAATTGTAAATAGAATTTTTTTTGTCTTTTAGAAAAGAATAGGGGACTTTGTGCACTGCAACAGCAAATGTGATAAGAAGTAAGAAAAGATCAGAATAAGAAGAGATCAGAAAGTTAGAGACAAGAAATGAGACTGTGATAAAGGGAACATAAGAAAATCAGAGAGAAGACAGAGGACCAGGTTTGTCAGGATAGCTGGCATGGAAGTCAGCTACTAACTCTTGTGCATGTTCAAGTTCCCTAGCCGTTAACCAACTAAACTCTTCATCTGTACCTTCATAACCAGCCCAAATGACTTTGTACAGGAGCAGACATGTCTGGTGGTGCTGGTCAATCTTGGAGTCCACAATCCACTCAATCTCATATTCAGGCTCGCCCTCAATGAGGACCAGAGGCAGAGGCAGAGGAACATGGTTAGGAATGGTGTTGGGAGTAGAAGGCTTGAGCATGGAAACATGGAAGACAG
>JAEUWS010000735.1:0-38912 GCA_018524945.1 Podaxis sp. C-F-92630
GTACAAATTGTAAGAAAACATAAAAGAAACTAAATAGAAAGAAAATCATAATTGCGAATATATAAAATATATCCGACTTTTGATGTATAATCATAACAGTTGGGCTGGGCTTCAACATCAAGAAGGATCAATGTCAGATCAAGGAACTGAGTGGTAGCTGTCAGCATGACAATGAAAATAGCAATAGTAGCAACAACAATAGTAGCCATGTCCAGGGTGTTGACCAGCAGGCAATTTTGTGGCCTCAGCTAGGATCACAACCAAGGGTGAGTATGCTGGCATGCCCAATTGCATACCTGGCTAGAAGGTCTACTTGAGGGTGGGGAAGGGCTGAGGTGTGTCAGAAATAACTCCATGCCCAGAGGTCCCTGGAAATGTACAACATAGTTGGCTGCTTGGCAAGGCAGAGACCCAAAACAGATGGGGGATCCACACCAGTTGACATCAGTGAACCACCTGCCTAGGAACAGGAAGCTCAGTAGCTGGGGCTCTCCATAAACTCCCTGGTGAAGCATGAGCTATAGCAGGAGACAGTTTGCCACAACTTGGCTCAAGAGTACTAAATCCTCTGTTGGTTCCCCTAGTTGACTAAGCTAGGTTAGAGTCTAAGTTGACTGCAGGGTCCAGGAGATCAATATCTGGTGTCTGCCCTGCAAAGGCACAAGGCAACAGGGTCTCTCCCCTTTGGGAGAGGAGCTCTATACTTCATAAATTGTTGATCAAAAAAAAAAAACCAATCATGAGTGTGCAAAATTTTTATTGATTACAAATGAGTTGGTGATCTTTGTTTCAATAGCAAACAGGTGTCACTCATCAGCCTTCTACTATGGCTCAGTCTACTCTACCTGAGTCTATTGTTATCAACACTATCCCTGTGACCACAAGGAAGCCCAGGACTTCCCTACTCAATTTACTTTTCCAGTATGTAGTATTTTATGTGGACCCTTATAGTAGTTTCATCAGGACATGATGCCTTGAGAGGAGGGTGATGTTACAGTCTCCATCTATACTTAGTATGCCTTACTCAACTCACAGTTTCACTTAGTGTTTCATCCCATCCTACACTCACTTTGACTCATGTACTTACTCAGCCTATTATCTCATCTATCTTCAGCCTTACCACTCTTAGTATATAAAGGCTAGATAGCACACTTGTATCTCTTATGCTTTATCAACTAGTTCTTTCCCCTTTGCTTGCCCTCAAGTCTTTGCCTAAGTCACAACCTGAGTTAAGCACAAAGGTTGTAACATTTTGATCACAGTGACCAGTAGTGTGCAGTAATGACAGGTGCTGCCAGACTCTGTCAGTGGTGATCTGGTTCTCACTGGAGTTGACAGAACACATTGTGATGTCAGGGAGCAACTGGCAGTTAGGAGTTGAGATCATAACACAAATTTAGAAAGCTTTGGACATTGAAAATGAAACCCCACAATTAATGATCAAAGACCACTGACCAGTATTTAAACAGATCAAAGTCAAGTCCCAGTATAAACTAATGATACACATATAATTTGCTTGGCAAATTCCTATATTGGTCTCCTCAATGACAAACAAACTGTCCACTCCTGCTCTGGAATGACCTCCATTCCTGCAAACCATGTTGTTTTCATCAGTGTATCCACCTTTTTTATACCCATATCAGACAGGGATGTAAGGGTGGAAGTGCCCATTGTCATAGCAGCACTGGAGGTAGAACTAGCTGAACCAGCTGTCATTATAGAAGCCTCCACCAATGGAAATGTAAAACCACTAGAATGGCCCAACCCCATTTTCTGTCTTTTATGATATGCCTCCAAAATACGATCATGCTGTTTCTTTGGGAGGCTTTCAAATTCAACCTGTGACACAGGCACACTGTGCAAGTGATTATAGATACCAAGTAGTAGATCTCCAACTGTGATCCCTACTTTCTGAGACAGTGTATCCTCATGCACCTGTGCCAGGTCTGTAGTAGAAGCAGTGAAATTGGAGTTAGGGAGGCTTGAAATGGAAGTCATGGCAGGGGTGGCTGGCACAGAGGATATATGCTTTGTTTCTGGACCTATGGCTGTGCCTTGTGTACTTCCAGACATGGAAGCATGAACAAACACCTCCCACTGCACTGGAAAATCACAAGTGATCCTCAACACTGAAACTGGTGGGTGTGTTGCATACTCTGACAACTTGGTCAGTGCAAGTGGTGTGCCAAATTGTCCAACAACCTGGACAGAGGTGAGTGGGTGTTCACGGACATCCCAGAGGATGTGCGAGGAAAAGCCTTCAAGTGTGGCTTCTCTTCGATGAAGGAGGGGGTGGAGGGTATACTGCAGTTTGGTTTGGTGTTGAGGAAGGGGAGGAAGGGAAAGAGACATCAAGGCAATGGAAGGAGCAAGGGGAGTGGGAGAGGAGGTGAGACATGGGGCAGGAGAGGGGGGGAGAGAGGTCAAGGTGGTGGGGGCAGGAGTGGCAGGGAGGGAGGTCAAGGTGGTGAAAGGGGTAGAGGTGGTGGAGGAGGGGCAGCGCGTGGATGCCGAGGTAGTGGAAGGAGCAAAGGGGGTGGGAGAGGGGGCAGGAGAGGGGGGGAGAGAGGTCAAGGCGGTGGAGACGGGAGAGGCAGGGAGAGAGGTCAAGGTGGTGAGAGGGGTAGAGGTGACGGAGGAGGGACAGTATGTGAGGGGGGAATAAGAGGATTGAGAACGAAAGAATGAAGAGAATTTCTCCTTCAATCCAATATATACACCGTCTTTTACAATGCAGTAGTTCTGCGATCGCGTTAGATCTTGGATGAACTCCATAAAAGAAAGATGGTGGAATTCGAGATTCTGAGATGCCGCGTCCTCGGGTGCTGGAATCTGGAGGACAGGATGGAGATGTTGAAGACCCATATATGCATCATTTTCGGTGATGTTCAGAACGTTACAGATGACGGCAAGGGCGTTGACTTTGACATCCATTGCTTCTTGGTCCTGGAGGCAACGCGCTGCCAAGAGCATGCTTGTGGTTTCACGATATACATCCACAGGAATTCTACCAAGAATCTTGAGGAAAAGAAAGTCGAGAGCAGGAAGGGGAGAGTCTTCAGTGGAGGAGTTCACATCGAGGTGCGAGATCAGGCGCTCCAGTTGAAGGGGTGGATCAGAGACCCACGGATCATCAATGAATCGAGCAGCAATAGTGGCGAACGCGAGGGAGCCGGATGCGGCGGCCAGAACCCTCAGGAATTCGTAGTGAGAAGGCCATGGCCACTCAGACTTCAGATGATGTATCTGCCTAATTGTGTTGAATTGTTCCCGAAGGTAGGCTTCTACGTCCCGATGAGCCTGGTCTATATCGGAGGAAATTTCCGCCGTCAAGAGGGTAGTCTGCAAACTCGGGCGCAGTAGATGGTGGACGCCTAGTTGACTCGAAATCACCCAAAGGAGGGGAGCAGAGGGATGTTGGAGAATGAATTCCACAATAAGGTCGAGGAGTGTACGTCCAAAATCATCCTCAGTCTCGTCGAGGGCGTCAATCGCTATGAGCCACGGATCAGCTTCAGGCTCGACAACGCCCCGGACGAATGGGTCTTCGATGAGAATTCGGAATTGATCAGGTACTGACGCTCGGTCGAGAAATTGTGGATTATTGGTAATAACTCCCTCGACATAGGTCCGATATGCCTGATTTTTGAGGATAAGATCGTAGCTGATGGTAGGGAGGATCTGACGTGAGCTATTGCCGTCGCGCATGTTTGAAATAAACACTGCTCCACCGAGGTGACCAGCGCAAGAGGCAGTAATGGCCAAATCCTGGAGGATCGCGGATTTTCCGACCTCGGCAGGTCCGTGGACCCAGAAGAGCTTCCCCTCTCGTCCACCATCCCCAAACCACCACATTGCATTCTCCAAGGCAGTGAGGCGAGCGACTGGATGGCCGTTGGCGTGAAGTTGGGAATTGGCGAACTCTTCGAGGCGGATTTGAGGAAGAGTGAGCTCCTTGAGTCGTTCTAACCACCATTGGTGAATGTAGGCCACGGTTAATAACCACAAGATGAACTATACCTTGTGCCGTTATGGGATGTCGAAGGGGGTCATGCCTAGCATCATCGCCGACTACCGTGTTGAGTGACGCAAAGAAATCCTCAGTTGTCCCTAAGAGCGGCTTGAAGGCATAATAAGGAGCCCTATCCCCTTCTAGCGTGGATTTCAATTTGAAAAGAACAGGAAAATTGAATCAGTTGAAGCAGCCGAGCACAAATTCCGAGTACGACACTCACTGTCACCAACGGCGAGAGCCTGCATCTCGAACACATAAAACGGGATGCCCTAGAAGTTTGGTGATGTATGATATGATCTTGTGTTTGACGAAGACTTCGATTAGTTGAAAATCCGTACGACGCACAGCGAGAGTTTAAGCTGAACCCTGGCGAACTGTGGAAAGGATTCTCTGTCAGGGGAAGTCAACACCGATTGCACGAGAAGCCAAGAGAATTGGAGCGAAACTTCAAGAAATAAACAAAGGGGGAACAGGGGTGTAGTGCAGTAGGTGCGTAGTATTCACGAATGATAGATAAGTAGGTGGATCGACGACCCCAGATGACCAAGCTTTGGACCAAACCCACACTACTAAGGACACCCCCGTTTCGATGGCCCTTGGGTGGCTCCAGGGGTCTCGGCAGTCACATCTTTGTCACACAAGTCGAAGACTGCCGGCTTGGTCAACGGCTGGTCAACGGGCGACAGCGAGTGACAAAGGGGTGACAAGCACTGGCAGGATACTATTACCTAAATCGACAGGAGCGGGACCCGGGAACGAGGTCAGGACTCAGGGGACATTGACAAAAAATGGATGCATGATGGGATCATTTTCTTCACACTCCGACTCGGCATCGGCTGGCAAGAGTCGCAAGACGTGACAAAACGCTTAGGCCCGATCTCAAGCCCTAGACTTCAAGAATTGAAGGATATCAGAAATAGCGTCCTCATGTGCCATGTAAAATTTGAAGCCAAAATCTTGAGTATGTGGAAAGATATTCACGACTCACCAATACTCCGTCCTACCGAAACGGGGCTGGCCATAGTAATAGTGCGAACTGATCAAACAAGCGCCCATTTGGTGCACTAACGTACTGAGGCCTACAAATCATTGCATTCATCGATAACAATATTTTACATATAAACAAATAGCAAGCTCTCAGAATGCTCCGTTTAAGCGAAGATGTGGAGGGTTCCAAGATACTGGAGAGGGAATCAACTCGGATACTTGTAATTGACCAATTGAGACACTCACGTCGACAGGCTCGTTGAACCTGATGCCCTGGTCCAAGGAAGAAATAGCCTTGATCTCAGCCTCATCAAGGTCAAAACCGAGGGAGTCGAGATTCTGCTCGAGACGTTCCGGACTGTTGCTCTTGGGGATGACAGCAAGTCCACGTTGAGTGGCCCAGCGAAGGAGGACTTGAGCGGGAGTCCTGCTGTGCTTTTTGGCGATCTCAACGATCACGGGGTGCTCAAACAAGGGCTTGAGCTGCTTCGCCTTCTCCCAGTCGAGCTCAACGAAGCTCTGAGGACCGAAGGATGAGTAAGCAGTGACGGCAATGCCCTCCTGCTTGGCAAGGCTAAGGAGGTTGGGTTGGACGAGGTAGGGGTGGTGTTCGATTTGGAGGGCGGAGACGGGGACTTTGGCATAACGGAGGACGTCCATGAGGAGAGAACCTTGGAAGTTGGAGACACCGATAGAGCGGACGAGCTTCTTCTCGACGAGGTCCTCGAGGGCTTGCCAGGTCTCCTGGATGGGGACATTAATGGGAACGACACCATGGTCGACGCCATTCTCATCCTTGTATGTCCAACCCGTGGGGTAGTGCTTGGTGTAGTCGACGTACTTGATGGCGACAGGGAAGTGGATCAAGAAGAGATCGAAATAACTAGAGGAGACGGCGGCGCCTGAGCATAAATGTGAGGAATGGCAGTGAGTAAAGGAGACGTACTCGAGACCCCACCACTTGAGTTGTTGGCGGACAATGGGCTCGACCTTGTCCTTCTCGTGGAAGCTATTCCATAGTTTCGAGGTGATGAAAAGGTCCTCACGCTTGACGATACCCTCGTCAATCGCGCGCTTGATGCCCTTGCCGGCCGCCTCCTCGTTGCCGTAATCTGATTACGGATGATGACGATAAGATTTATAAGAATGAAATCAACGAAGAACGTACCGAAAGCACCATCGAAAAGGCGGTATCCAGCCTTGATAGCATTATAGACGGTTTCGGCGCAGTTCTCTGTCACCTTCCACAAGCCGAAACTAAGAGAAGGAAAGAGGCAGGTAAAATCGAAGGCAGATTGATGGATTCGGTAAGACCACTTACCCGACTTGTGGCATCTTGTAGCCCGACTTGAGTGCGATGGAGGGGATGGCGGCCATTGTTGCGATAATCTAGGTGACCTGGTGGGAGAGTGAAAGAAAGATTTGTCGTTCTGTCGTGTCCTTAAATATCCAGTCCATTCCCCAAGAGCTTGACATTCTCTAGATATCCACAAGGTTCTTGCCGGAATTTCACCGGGCGGACCGTGTGCCCTGGACCAATTGTCCTCGGAGCGGATGTTGGGTATTCTCACGGCACGGACTACTCGTGCGGTCGTGATGTGTCGAATTATTGGTGCAGGTCGGTGCCTACTGCTGCGAATACGTTATTTCAAAAACGATGAACGGCGCAACAAAGATCACCCGCTAGCACCAAATGGCGTCAACAACCGACTCCTTCGAGTCAGATTTTGGGGGCACCAAGGCCATCAAGACTTGGTTCTTGGTTGCACGGATAAAGGCAGATAATCCGACAATCGATAGGAGCCTATTGTTCACGTGGTCCGTCGCTAACCAGAACAGCTCGAAACATCATTCCGAGGTGCCGCAACCTTCGGGATCGTGGGAGTGGGTAAACATTAATGCAATCGGACATGGCACTCGATGATAAATGACCACAGAGACAAGCGAATGCTCTGACCGCTTGCTGGAAAACGACAGCGAGCACTGCAGAGCTATGGTATCATACGTACACATATAATTGGAAGAGCTTGTTGGACATCTTTGTTCGCTCGGGACATGTAAAAACAAAAATTGACGCATATCCTCAAATTATCCGCCTAAGATAGGCAAAGGGGTTACTGAACTTTTGTAGTCTTGAATGTGTCTGGGTACTCACATGCCATTGACATGGGAACAACACGGAACAGCACCGAACACCCATTGACGAACAGATTCAGTCAGACCCAAGAGTTTTCAGGAACGGACAAGCCATCGATTAATCGTCAGCATTCACGTGACCCGCAAAACCGAAGATGGGAGTTCATATCATATATTGCTTGCAATGTACTGTATATTTTTGATAGCGGCCGGGCTATGAATAATGTCTCTGCCGGGTATTGGCATTATTACGCTTTTTTGTGGCTTGGTCCCCTCAGCTTCAAGGTCTACACAATGCGCCGAAACCACCTCCAAATCCAAGCTGTATGCCACCATCCCATTTTTCAACCCGCTAATCTCTTGCTCAAATACCCAGTATTTCCAGCTTGCCTGCCTGGATTCATGCATAAGTGTCAAATATCACACTTGTATCTGCCCCAAGACGTAACGGATCCCGAACAGCCAGTAGCCAACGATCCGGGGCAATATGGGGTGGAGAGATGGGGTGGAGGGAATTGAGTGAACTCATCGTTGCATAGGATCTCCCACTCATGATCACCCTCTCCACGCCAGGAGGGCCGTTCGATGTTTCGGAAACTCCCTCTTGCGAAAATGAGGAATGAGAAGATAGACCTGCTTGTACACTAGAGTACAAGTCTCCCACATGAACGCATTTGAAACGGTTCTTGTCACGTGAGAGCTTGCTCATTCTTTTCAATGACTCGAGTTCTAATCATCTGGACGACCCCAAGAAGGATTTTTGCTATTAGATATATCCGGCTGGCATTTGGGTGGGAAGCCCAACCCGGATCGCTCACTGTCACGTTGCTCGTAATCCAACATATTCGACGGAATGAGGCGTCGGGTGAACTCTGTTAAAACGGCCTAGACGAGTTACAGGGCGAGGACGTCTACCTTGTTCCAGCGTCTTGCACTTCGGTAATGCGAGTAGCAAGGCTCCCGGTTGAAACAAATTTTTAACTGCCCAAATTGATGGCGTACATACCTTGCCATCGGATCCTTGGCGTTCATACGTGGGTGGAAATGGAACGTTGGGACCTCGCACTAATGGAATGGATCTCAGCAGCATATTTATTCGAACTTGACCCGTTTGCTTCTTGTAGTTGGCGTTCTTGGACTTGCGACCGAGCAAAAACGTTTGATGACATGTCCACTTGTGGTTCTCACATAGATTAGTTTGGGGACAAGGCCGATGACTTGTATGGTTCCTTATTCCGCCAAGATAATCCAGACTGTGAATACAGCACGGTCCATCCATTGTTAGCCGGTCCGTTACTCGTTCATCTCACGGATATTGATTTGGCCTCCGAGCACCCCCAACGCGAGTAAAGATCCTCGGGACTTGGAGATGAGAATGCACTAGATTCAATGACTCTATCACCTGTAGATACAGTTAAGGAGAAGCAAATTTAACAAGTTCTCGAGCGGCTCGTAAGATTTGTTTTTGATATTCCGGCATCGTCAGAATAAATCCCATGAATTTTCAGAAAACCCCAAGGCATCGGCCCAGGTAAGAATTGGAAGTCCTTCCTTCTCAGGGAGCTCGGTGCCTCGGGGAAGGTTTATTTGGTGATAACGAAAGAGGCGCCAAGCTTGATTTTCCTCTGCGGTGATGATGTTTAACTGCATATACGGAAGCCGCATTTTCTGAAACAATGCCTGGTTTGTTGAAAGAATGCTCAGGTTCTGTAGATAGTCCCGACGCAAAGTCTATCCAATGACACTAATTTCATGAGTTTCGAAAAGATATAGGAACTTGGTTGCCGTCCCTTAGCTTGGAGTGTACTACTACAACCCTCTCAGGTATTTTTGGTTCGTTGACAAAGGCAATTCACCGGCAGTTTTCCCGGGGCTCAAGTAATTAGGGGTAGACTCTGGTAGACCGTTATCGGAAGTGACGCGACGCTGCATCT
The DNA here is from genome assembly GCA_018524945.1 of Podaxis sp. C-F-92630. NCBI lineage: Eukaryota > Fungi > Basidiomycota > Agaricomycetes > Agaricales > Agaricaceae > Podaxis > Podaxis sp. C-F-92630. The sequence goes on from JAEUWS010000735.1 coordinate 9,073, forward strand.
ATTCCCGATCTTATGCAAAACCAGGGGCGTAGTCAAGGACTGGTCACCGAGCCAGTCCACACTCTCAGGTTCGCTAAGGAAAGAAACCTCCCCTCACAAGTACTTTCGTCTGTCAAGCACACCATCGTAAGGATCGCCCTTCGAATGGAATCGATTGGCAGTATGGTATTACTTACCACCAGCACGAATCACGCTCTGCGATATCATAGCATCCTCGTCGGTGCCAGGCGCTGCGCGATCACTGAGGAAGATGAGTCATATAATCCTCAATTTGCTGAGACCAAATTCCACGCTATAGGAAGATGCTCTGCTAATCCCACCCGTTATACTCATGCTTCTTTAGGAGCTTGATCGGATTTCGTCTGGTCGGGACTAGACCCCAAGGAGTTCGCAAATCAAATGGTCGGCTCCTGTTATGTATTGCGGACTCGGCAAAGTAGAACTCGGCGGGGAAGTTAGAGCCCAGAAGCGACGGCGATGACCTCCGATACGGTGACTGTGAAGGACGTATCATCTGTTGCCATTTGCTGCGGCTCTGGCGATTTCCGGAGCTGTCTGTTTAGCGATGCGTCCCTATGAAGCTACTCGTTGATTAATGGTACTGAAAAACCTTGATCACCTATTGGACAGGCGTTCTGGTATCCTTGAGCACGACCTGCTTCGTTGATATATGAAGCCTGGAGGACCGCTATGCTAGCAGAGAAGCAAGTTCCCCGTCTGTAGACAAGCTGGGTAATATGAAAAGGAAGAGAGCTTTGTGGATCGAAGGACGTCTCAAGTTGCCATGCATACCCAAATTGCGGACCCCGTAGAAAGGCTTCCTAACAACGGGATCGGTGACGATCACGGTAGGTATTGAGCGACGGAATCCCCTTGATGACATAGTTGCACATCCTTTCATGAAGCAGCCTCGTGCCCATTGTTCTGTAGAGGTACTCGTGGCGATTTCGGACTAACGCATTAAAGGACTCTAGAGTAAAACTGTCCAGGGAGGGGGTCCAGTTCAAGCTCCAATTCGCGAGTCGGGCATGTTGGGCCTTCCCTTTGTCCACCGTACTCCCAGCGAGCGTCAAGTGTGATAACGTGAAGCGAAATTCGGGCAGCGGAGCTCGCTACCAACATCGTGGAAGGCGTGTCCAACAGTGCCACCTGCGAGCCTTGCTCAGTCTGACCATATGTGGGTCCACCAATGTTCTTCATCCCTCATTGACCATATTCCCCGTAGAATAGCTTCCAGCTCGTATGCAATGAAAGTTGACCACCATCCACGGCACCTACACTGGTATAGTAATTCTATTGGAAGTGCCGTGAAATGATGCCGTGATGGCTGGGTATGATGGTGTCGCTCCACTCTCACCGAAAGTGCATGAAAGAACAGTAGAGCCCTTTGTTCCCCAATTGCACAGTCCTGTACTGGGCGGCGTTCATATGCCGAAAATGGAAGTCACGTTCGCCACCACTTCCAGGTTCATAATCAAAGTTGAAAGGACGGCCGAATGGAGTTAGCTTTCCTTTCAGCATTTCCAGCCGGACATGCGAAACTAAGCTCTTTTTTTGACTTTTGAATAGTCAGGGTATTCCTCGGTGTTTATATTTAAGGGTATGGTGCGTAGTTTCATGGAAACCTGCCCTTCCCTCCTCTGAAAGACCTTATATAGGCGGCTCTTCCTCTTAATTCCTGACCTCTGCCTCATTCCTTTTGTTCGTTCTTCGTCTCTCCCTACCGCCAATCATGCCAGACTGGAAAGCCCCAGAGGAAATTCAGAAGGAAGCTGGCGTCTTGGTCAAGTTCTTGCACTCGTTGCTTGGCCTTTATGCGTACGCTCTCTGCTCGTGCTATGTGGGTCGTAACCCGACACTGATCCATTCGTAGGTACGAATGGCTCATTTCGTTCAACTTCGAGCTTGACTTTCTGCGCGGAAAGAAGAAGTTTCGTTGGCCTATGGTACGTAGCTTCCTCAACTATCAGTGGCTGGATAGATTGCTCAAAAGGTGTTAGATATTCTACTTTGCCAACAGATATTTGCTGTTATTCGCGTTGATCGGGATGTGTGTGACTTTCCCCGGAAATGATGATGATCATAAGTATACTAATAGTCTCTTAGCGCTATTTCGTTTGATACCACTAAGTACGCCGTTTTCTTCTTACTCCTTTTGCCACCGCTACTGACACGAGGACTGTCATAGGGAGATTGACTGTCAAGCCATTTTCACCTTCAACCAAATAGCGGGTGATGCTGCTGTTGGGCTCGCTAGCATTAACCTGTCGATCAGAACGTAAGTGGACTGGCTAGGCACTGCTCATATGGATTCACCATTTTCCCGCTTTAAATAGAATGGCCATTTGGGCGCAGAACCGGTACATTATTGGGTTACTGGTTCTCATAATCCTTGGACATTGGTCGCTTATTCTACAAGGTAAAGCCACGGCTAGCTCTTGTTCTTGCCCCGCCGCTTGCTAATAGACGGTCGTCTGCCAGGTGTTCAGCTCAAAGCAACCTGGATCCCAGGATCAGGATGTGTCATCACCGAAACCAATAATAGGATTCTCGCTGCTATTTTCATTTATTCCATGTGCTTCGACCTCACCGTCCTCTTGCTGAACACATACAAACTCTCCTGGTCGCGGGATCCCACCGAGAGGATCCTTGGAAGGAGTCGCATCGCACAGCTCATCTTCACCGATGGACTGATTTACTTTATTCTTGCGTGCGTCATTATACGTCCCGTTATCGAATTTCACCAGACTAACGCCCGCGTTCAGATTCATGGCGAACTTGCTGGCCACAGTATTCATGGTATTGAATTTGAACCAAATAATGAGTGTTATCTTCAACGTTCCAGCCGCGGTCTTTTCTACAGTAAGTGAAGCCATCTACCTGGGTTCACTGGTGCAAGTGGATAACACTGTCCCTCCAGATCGTTGCCTGTCGCGCTGTCCGTCGTCTCACATCCTTCACTCAAAGTGGACCAGACGTCTAGTATGTTCGCCCATGAAAGTGGTCTGAGTGCCGGATATTTATTACTTACTCCTTTTGTCAGTTCCACGTCGCAATCAGGTCCGATCCACTTCAAAGGACCTGCTACAACTGGCAGGGGAGTTGCCTCGAGGCACTCGCCAAAGAATGGGATGGCAACACAGACAGGTGTTCATGTTCAAGTGAGTAAGATTTCATATCAGACGCTTTATGTTATTTTTCGTGAATGGTTCTTCCCTGGCCATTTAACTTTCTGTGGCATCCCTGTCAACTTCGCCTACCTTGATTCTGCCATCAAATGTTCCCATACACCTGGGCGTCTTCACAATGTCATGATTTGCTTCCACTATCCCCTCCCCTCCAGCTTCTGCCAGTTCCGATCACTTTCGTTCATGGTTACGTTATTATTTGACTTGTGACATGTATACTGACGCGCTAACGTAGATGGAAACGTTCACCCGTGCGGAAGAGGGCATGGATAACGAAATCTTTGGACCAGAGGGGAAAAAGCTCCATGACGGAAGTGAAACCGATGTTGAAGTCGATTTGGAGAAGAAAGGAAGATTTTAGTTATCAGTCTTCTCGAGCTAACCCGGTCATACGGTCCGAGGAGTACACCTCCCCACGGTGACTGACCCTTACCGCCGTTCGCTCGCTAAGCTTAGCGTTTATCCCTGACCCCACTACAGTTTTGACTCTTTGACGGTTGGCAAGGGCTTTGTTTCCTCGCCGTCTTCGTATCCTGCCTTCCTACTTTCTTTCTTGTCCGCTTCGGTCGGTGGGGTCTCGTGACATTGTAATAATGACTGTGGTGTTGTGCGGTGCATGTGTACATAGAGGCTAACCTTATACCGGTTTATTTTATGATCCTTTATTATGTTTGTTTGTTTGTTAAAAATGACTCCTTGGTCAGGCGCAGGCCCATAATCCTAGTGGAAACGTAGTACTCATCGATTGGAAGTAGTCAAAGAATATCACGATCTATTGATACCCTCACAACCAAGCTCGCTCAGTACTGGCGTTAGCAATGGCCTTAACCAGACTGATAGTCACTCTTGGAAATCAGAGTTGCGATATATCATTCTTGACGATGCGTAGGATTTGCCAGGTTATTTTCACACTTCCTCCCAAAATAAATCGCGAAGCACCACCCGCAGGCAATCATTAACCGACTACCGACGCCCATGGTAAGCTTACCAGGTCAGGCCATGTACATTCCGAGGATCAATAAACGGGGATTGGGGGCTACATAATGGGTTATTCTTATCTACAGGTTGCTAACTTCGCGTGTGACAACCTAGACATTCCCAACCGGTTCCAGCTGGAGGCGAGGCTCGTGCATATGGATACACCTTGAATTGCCTGGGAGGGTTTGGGAGCTAGAAGCAATGCAATCGTTCCTGGTATCTGTGATATGATATGTCATCCATTCTCTCGGGGTTGGGAGGAAGGTGTGAGTCAAGCGAGGCGTCTGTAGGGCGTAGGTCGGCGATGGTGGGTTGTCCGCTGTCAACGCTGGGACATGGTTGTCACTATGAAGAACATGCTGAGAACACGATAAGAAATCGAAGATGATCAGAATTCATCGCATCTCAAGAGTGCGACAGGTGTCAGAACCAGAGAACAAGTTGACGAGTCCACCCATGAGAGATCCCTATCTCGCAGCCTACCGGCTATACTGACAATTGTCAACCTGGGGGTTATGGGGTACATCGTTGGACATAGCTCAACGGTACGGCGGGGCGAGACTTACAATAGTGTTCAAGCAACATCTGATGGATGTTATTTTTTCCTTGAGAACCCCACTCTTAGGGCATAGTGTTGGCTTCGCGAAGTCTTTGCCTTGTGGTGGTGAGGCGCAAGGAGGAGACTCAGGGATTATCATGTATTTCGTGCATCTTTTTATATACTAACGGGGAGTTTACGCCTTGATAGCCAGGCTATAACCCGGGACCCTCTGTTACCGGGGGCAGAGGAAGGAGGTAGCTTGGAGCGTTGGATAGAAGTTGGAAAAGGATAGATGATGCAGGTGTATGACGTCGAGTAACAGAGATAGCTACACCACAAGGCTTTGGCCGAATTGATTGCCTACATACTTACCCTTAGACAGTGACGGGTTTGGCAATTTCCATACCGGGACAAAGTAGGCGACGGACAAGCCAGGGCCCAAATGGAAGATCATAACGCAGTAACTTTTGCAGTTTGCGGTGCACCAACATGGACGTTCCGATGTGCAAGGGGCTCACCAGGACAGGCTAGACTGTTCAGCCTGAACCTGCGCAATGTGCGGGGCATGAACCGTTCACCATTTGTCCTTTTTGTAACCTTACTGCTAGAGTGTATATGCGGGACATCATTGGCCCCAGACCAGAAAATTAATTGACATGGCGCTCATATACTTAATGTTTCAACCGAGAAGACCTCCAGTTTTACTGCTTAGAGCTCACTATGATTTGGAGATTAATCGCCTCGATGAGATGATTATGTATTGGTTCTGATGATTATGCTCAACGGCGATGTCGTACGCTTGCGTAGCATCCATCCAACAGAAAGGTCACAGTCGCGAAAATTTGCTCCAGGTTCGCGTCGAATTGATACTTAGCTTGCGTCTAACGCTCATATAACCAGCGGAAATTCCTGAAGACTGAGTGCAATTCCTGCCCGAACGACTGTAGCAGAGGTTAGAAAATTCTGATCAGAACCGGGCAACAACCCAAGGACTTTCGCCGTGGAAAGTCTAGGCTTTTCTTCGAGGGCCTTAATTATTGAGCTCATAATGAGCTTGCATTGAGTGCAAATGAATGCGATTATCGTCGTGGCGTGACGGTCGCATTGGTCCTTCCAGGAACACGCAAGAGAGGGAACCTTGGGTTGCTATTCAATTCAATGTGACAGGATGGTCGCCGCTATGAGTCTGATTTGGACTGTCAGCTCCAGTCAAGCTCCGGGGCGGCAAAACTTTGTTACATGATATTCTAGAGCCACTGCAAGGAACACTTATCTAAAGAGATATATATCATAGTCAAAGGATCTGCCTTATCTGGTTCGCTTTGAATCTTTGACACCTAGAACGTGGTTCCACTTTTCGTGCTCAGTGACGAAATCTTCTGGGCTTTATGTCAAACAACACAAAACAGAGGGCATTCGGCGTCGAACATTGGGATTGCCAGAAGGATCTTAGGGGGGAAACAATTTTCACCTCCCGAGTCTAGCAGCTATAAAATGATTGTGGGAGGTGTCATGGAAGGCGTCCTCTGAATAGGAGGAATGGAGAGCCACAGGGTTTAACCTATTGGGTAAGCTGAGAAAGAGAAGACGCCCATAGACGCTCATATAATACCCATAGTCGCCGAAAGTGCCAAAGTCAAGCCATTGATTCACAGCTCTTAGGGCGGTGCAGAATAAGGCCAAAGACGTGTCAGGTGCTAGCAAAGGCTTGCTGATTATATGGCTTAGGTTGTGATCCTGTGCTGATTTCTGGTTGTTTGGGTTAAGGGCGTCGGCTTAATTGATGATGCAGCTTCGTTAATAGACGTTTTCATTTACTTCCCATTAGTAGGTATCATTATGAGGGAAAGTCATTAATGATCGAGGTGTTTACGAGACGACTAATCGCCCCGTAGCACGCCTCCAGTTTTCGTCTGATAGGATGGAATGTTAGCTGGATATCGAATGCTGGGTCGAGCTTGAGTCTTGGACGTTATTCCTGGAACGTTGCAAGGGGGTGAGGTGATAAAGTGTACCCGAATTGGGTCGAAAGAGAGTGCTCGATATGGAAGCCTTCATGTAAGCCTTTGTAAATCTGAGGATTCTACGTATGCCAAAGCGGATTGGAAGTCTCGTGTTAACATTCTGTGTTTTCGAAGCTGATAGCGGAGCAGGTTGTCTGATGTTTACGAAAGGATGAGAAAATTTTTGGGTGCCGGAGGACAGACGATTTTAAGACCACGTGAAGGGACAAGAGGCGGCACAGGGGCACTCGGAGACCTGACTGAGAAAGCTAGGAAATACCTAACTACAGATTGAAAGGCCCTCGCAACAGGCGTAGCAGACGAAAGGGAGGGAGGGAAGAAGCAAGAGAGAACAATTTATGCGACTCCACTGAAAGTTACGATGTAATACTTGATCGCAACGAGGAACTTAAGTTGAATCCAGGAGGTAAGCAGGTAAGCCCCATGGGCTCAGATTCAGACAAATGCCGTCAGATGAGAAAGGATGCCGGACGTTCGGCAACTTGCGGGCATATCACGTTGAGTGAAAACCCTTGCTCTGTTCGAACTTCGAGCACGCTGACCCTTCTGTCCTGAGAATTCCGCATGTTCGGAGTCGGCCAAGGACCCGTAAAGGAGATAAAATTGCCGCTACTTGACATAGGGAAGGGAAGATATCTCGTCATTATCAAGAAAGTCGATGTATGGTATCAAGAATATGAGAGATAGCTATGCGGAAAGCACGAGAGTTGATGCATTGATGAGCGATAAGCAGTCGATCGAAGTCCTCCAGTAAATTTGCCGGTCGCGGTGGAACATTAGAAAAGCACAGCGCCCGTAGGGAAGCCTCTGGGATTTGGCATCATAGGTGCTTCTTGCGTCTAAGATAATCATAACTCCCAATCACCTGTTTTCCGGTTATTTTCAAGCCAAAGAAGCACAATCCGATTTCACGTCACGTTTCGTTGACGTCCAGCGTCTGGGAGGCAGGCTAGAAGGGGTGATGAAGTTTGGTGAGATGGTGAGACGGCCAAAAGCGGAATGGGGAAAAGAGGCAAGATCATCTTTGGCCCTTGACAGAAGCTTTCAGGGAAGGACAGGCCCTAAGGAAAGGATGGCCAATGATATGAGCAATAGCCAGAAGCGAAGTCAAAGAAACGCCTTATTGGGGAAACTGTTCTTTGCAAACGTTGGAAAATAGAAAAAATATTCTGAAAGAAATCAAAGGGGAACGGGGTCGCTTCTGCTGCATCTCAGGTGTGATGGTTACGGGCTGGGGTTGAGAAATCAAGCAAAACACGTCTTGGCTCTCCAGGCGAGAATCAGGGTCAAAACCTCGAGTGTGAGGGTTCGACTACTATATATGGAAGGAAGAACAGCTAGTGGCCAAGATGGATCGGGGGATTTGGACTTGATTGCGTCGCTCTGCTCTGCTCGAAATATCGACTCCAGTTTCCGATTCTCTAGTGCTTTTCATGTTTGGCTCATGGTCCCGGAGGGAGGAGAAGTGACTATGTGAGGCTCACCAGGGAGGTGTAGAAGGAAAGGAGCGATTGTGTTAGATCAGATCTGAACAAGATAGTTGCCAAATGAGATTGGCTGCCGTGGCTTCGAAGTGGGAAGGAAGGGCTAGCCAGAAAGAGAAAGTCATCTGCTTCTCGCCGGACGACCATACATATCCCTGTCTATAAGTATCGCCTTCCTCCGTCCATCTTCTCGCCCTTCCTTCTTCCAAAGCCACTTCCCCCACATCGCACGCGTAACGATGGTCGACTGGCACTCTCCCGAGGAGATCGCAAAGGATGGCGGTATGCGTTTTCTTCCCCGTCATCGTCGCGACCTGACCTCGCCCTAGTCGCTTTTGGCCGGTTCATGCACGCTTTGCTTGGTCTCTACATGTGTGTCGCATTCTACATACACAGCAAAGTCTCTGACAACTCGACAGATGGGAATGGTTTACTTCCCTCGATTTCGACTGGCAATACATCTCGGGAAAGAAGAAGTTCCGTTGGCCAATGGTTAGTGCATGTACCCCCGCCCCGCGCGCCTAATATTAATTTCATATCAGATCTTCTATTTCCTAAACCGTTACTGCCTGCTCTTTGCCCTCATGGGCATGTAAGTCCTTGCCTCACTTGACTGCATATGTCGCGCTAATCATACTGCAGTGCCATTGCACTCAACGTGACGAGGTAAATATGGCCCACTCTGTGTGTGTGCGTAAAGGATATGAACCTCCGCCCCAGTGAGATTAACTGCCAGGCCCTCTACACCTTTAACCAGGTATGTCGTCAATGATGCAAATTGATCGTGGCGCATTCTGACGCCTTATATCGCTCAGTGTTTTGGAAATGCAGCAATTGGTCTTGCTAGCATTAACCTTTCTTTGCGAACGTATGTGAAGCGTCCTATCAACATGTCACCCGCTCACCATCCCATAGAATAGCAGTCTGGTCCCAAAACAAGTACCTTGTCGTCTTCCTTGTTCTCGTCATCCTCGGTCACTGGTCGCTCCTTCTTCATGGTATGTCCTCAGTTGATGTTTTACACGTGATGCTAACTTGAGTAGGTATTTTGCTCACTGCCGAGTGGATTGACGGACTTGGATGTCAAATTACCAACACCAATAACCGCATTCTGGCCGTCAGCTTCATTTATTCCATGGCCTTTGACTTCACGGTCCTTTGCTTAACCGCATACAAGCTCCTTTACCCCAAAACCGGCCGTTCCCGCCTGGTAGAACTCATCTTCAATGACGGACTAATCTATTTCCTTATCGCGTGAGTATTGTCGCCATTTAGAAAAATATTGGAAGACTGATGTGTCGGTTGCATAGGTTTTTGGCCAACCTCATTGCAACGGTTTGTATCAATGGTCTGGTTCTTGGTTCTTGACTAAATATTCTCCGAAAGATCTTCATGCTTTTGGACTTGAATCCTGTCATGTCTATCATTGCAAATGTTCCCGCCGCAATCGCCTCTAGCGTGAGTCTGCACACCCAGGGTCGCATGGCTCATGGCTGACGACTTTACAGATTGTTGCATGCCGCGTTGTCCGACGGTTGAGTCGATTCACTTCGCAGGGCGCTGAAGTATTCCCGTGCGTAAAGTTTCTTGTCCTGTTCGCATTCCACTGATATCTTCTATAGATCATCAACACAAGGATCCACATTAGCGTTCCGCTCGGCAATGGCAAGCTTACGTCCCAAGGTTTCTACCAAGACTGAAGGTGTCCACGTCCAAGTAAGACCTTCCCGTTCGCCACTTTGGACGCAAGCTGATGCGGTATATAGATGGAGACGTTTGAGAGCCCAACGGACAAGGGACCATATTTGACTTATGATGCAGCTGGGCGTGTCAAAGGCGATCACTATGATCCCGAAGCTCAAAACATCAGCGACGAGTTCAAGCGTCCGCCATACTAGAGTCCATTCCAGTGGGAAAGGAAATTGACACTACATTCTTTTGCCCTTTCATCGTACGCATCGTTCCTGCCGCGCTTCGATATTCTCGTTCATTCTGGTTGTCTGAACGTTGTGAAATACAACTTATCGGATATACGGTTTCGGATAACTTTCCCATTCATCTCCGTTGCATCCTCTGGCTATGTTTATTGGGACACCATCTTTCAGCTTTGTTCATCCTTCAACTTAACGGCATCAATACCAAAAAAAAAAACCAAATCAAAGAAGACTACTTTGCATTTTCGGTGTCGCACAATCGCCCTCTCTGCGACTCTATTCGTCCGACTTATTCATTTACGCTACCTGTTGTATCCTCGGAATGGGGATTCGCGAGATTTGGGAAGAAATATAGTGCAACGCAGGACGTAGATAGTTCGTTGGCAACACAACCAAAACTCCCTGTAATATACTAGAATGTAAAGACGTAGATTTGTTCATCGTTTTTATTCCTTGTTGTATGTTGGGAATAAAATCACCTGAGTAAGGCATCAATTAACGCACTCAGTACTTAGTACCCAATGCCAGCTTAAGCCTTCTGGAGTTCTCACTCCAATGTGCGTCAATATATTTCAGTGTATTTTGAACGCGTGGTGCACCAGGAATTTGATTTTCCCTTGACATACCTCCAACCATAGGAGGGTGCATGGAGTTTGAAGCCAAATGTAGCTGTGGGGCTGCGCGACTAGACAGCCAGTGGGTAAATCCACGCTCGTCGGAACGGAAGGCTTGGAAAGTTCGACCGCGGATAAGCATGAGAAATCTCAAGTGGCGTGATGAGCATCATGTATAACTTTTCTGGACTCGGCGCCTAAGAAGCGCCATGCTTCTGCACGTTAGAGGAGAGAATTGTATGTAACGCGGTAAATCTGGGCGAGGCGCACATGGACTTCGTCCTGGCGTCTCCAGACGACCGTCGAGCAGGGAATGGTGCGCGTGGGGCGTTGTGTATGCAGAGAAGGGGCGTCGTTACGTCCGTTAGATCCGAGTCTGTTGTCTACTGAATAGGACCCCAACGGTATGGATGCCAGCATTGTTATGTTGTAACAAAGTATCGGTGCCTTGTTGTCGGGCACACTGTAACCTTAGGTCGGAAAGTCTATGTTGTCGCGGCAAAGCTGAGAAGCACTGGGAGCCAAATTCGACATCGTCGGTAATTCTTCCAAACCTTTGAGGGGGGATGGGAATGAGTAGACGGCTTTGGAGAGACCTTGGATCCGGAGTGGACGGACACGGAGTGTTGACCCTTGCGGGCGATCGTTGCCAGTCGTCAGTTGCGAATGTTCTTGATGAATCAGGCGGTGGGCTTCTGGACTTTTGTGATAGGCTCTCAACCTTATGGGCCGTTTACGTTGGCGGTGGAGTGGGCAAGACTGGACACGGGAGCAGGGGGGCGGAGACTGAATGACCCTTAGATCTGTGGTTGTCGGTTCTTGGTGTGATTTTTTGCGTGATCTCTACCACGGTATGTCAAAATTTTGTGGGGTGTTGGCGTGGATCCAGGAGACTCGGTTGGTGTGCTGTTAGGTCCTTACATAATATCTTCGTCCTTGGTTTGTTGAGTCTGATGGAATGTCTATTTTTAGATCCCGGTGTGATGGATATTCAGGCTGGCGGTGAGAGAGTGGTATGTACTTATTCCAATCTTAGTAGGACTTGTGGTGCCGTAGAGCCAAGTTTTGTCGGATATAGTTTGGAATACGTTGCCATCTGCCCTCAGATCAGAATATTCATAGACTAAGACGGTGTGATTGGGAAGATGGGTGCTTTAATTTAGTCTGTTTGCTTCCAAGTCGGTGTCTGGCTGGAGCTAAGGTCACTGGATACTGTTTAACACCTCATGGTGGGGCATCAGATTGCCCCGCTTTATCCTGCTCAAGCATCCACATAAGTTTTTGAAGCTCTCACTACAATGCACCATAACATTACAAGGTAACACAGTCCAGTTTACTGATTATAAGGGAGTATATTGTCGAGTGGTGGATAGAGCATCATGCGTCAGTAATGTGCTAGGTTGACACAGGAGGATCTGCTGGATGGATGATTCTGAAGTCATACCTGCTGAATGGCGGCTCCTCTAGTAAATCGGAGAGGGGAAGAAGTCATCCAGACCGATCACCAGCCATTAATTGTATTAGTATGATCTGCACGGGGGGAGAGGGGAACTTGCTTGAGTAACTGGTTAAATGTAATAATACCACGGAAGATCATTCATCTTTTGGGCAATTCGTCCGCCTGCATTTTCGTTCTGAAGAATGGAATTCTTTAATTCCAGGTGCTGATAGAATACCGCACTATCAAAAGCCAGAGGACTTGTCAAGGCTCAACTCCACATTGCTGGCCTGTGAAGTGTTTTAAATATGTTGGTGAAAGGTTTGGCTTATTGAATTGCCTTTTGCACGGTGCTCGTTTGTTCCGATTAGATGCCTGGGAGTGTAAATCGGGTTACTAAGGTGGCGGCAGACCCAACCCCATTCAATCCTCTCTTTGTTTATCCATCTGGTATATGTACAGAGTCTTCAATACTATTAAACCTCCACCGTCGGTGAACGGCCTGCAGCAAAGCCTTCCGCTCACCTCGGTGGGCCACTACAACTACCCAAAAGTAACAGTCCCATCGTATAAACACACTGCTATCAAACAGCATTCCGACCAAAGAAGAACCTCTTGGCTTTACACAACTGCTGACACCTCGCTTCCACCTCACCGCCAGATGTAGAGTTGGCGGATGAGGAAGAGTTGACAACAGGTGACTCGGCCTTTTCTCCTTCAGAACCCGAAGTGTTAGGGGTATTGGCAGCAGCATTGGCGACAGCCTCAAAAGGGGCCGCAGGAATGGGTTTGCCAGGAGGACCGACCGAGACGTTCAAGTCACGAATTTCACCGTTCTCAATATCGTAGACCCAGCCGTGAATGAAGACGTCGGTTGGGGTGGAGGATTCGCCACCGGAACGCCTCTCGGGCGGGGCTGGGGTATTTGTAGTATTTCCTCCTGAGGATAAGGCTGAGAGGGCGGCGTAATGCTACCAGAAAAAACAGCCATTAGTCTTTGTTCATTTCATGCCCAGATAAGAGAGATTGCAAACGTACGTTGGCGATAACACTGTCTGTTGCGATACGGCTTACACCGGCTTTCACATTTTCTTCGACTAAGGCGCGGAACCCAGCTGCAGAAGCGAATCGTTGTCGTCAATCCCGCGAACATGAGTCATGTAAACCGAAATGACTGAACGAACTCACGTTCACTAACGTCGGGCTCCTCAACAAGGGCTTGATCTTTAATTTTCTCTCTAAGCTCAACGATTTCCGGTCGTGAAGAGGAACGGAAGATTTCACGAATAGGTTCAATCCACGACTGGACCACACCATTCGCCGCATCTACAGAGGCTGCGGGCGGAGAGGCGATGGCTGCTGCAACACCACCACAGCCGTAGTGTCCCATTACGATGACGTGTTTGACGCCGAGTTCTGAGACGGCATACGAGAGGACCGCGTGCCTATTAAAAACAAATTGCACGTCGTTAGTGCGAAGTCCCTCATATCTTTAAATAAAAGAGGGATTGAGATGCTCTTACGTGTTAGGATCTGTGGTGAGGAACTGGTTGGCGATGTTACGCTCGGTGAAGAGTGTGCCTGGCTTTGCGTTGAAGATCGTGCCCTCGCTGGCGCGACTATCTGAGCAACCGATAAACATGAACGGAGGCGCTGGAAAAGACGACGTTAAAATCAATTTAATTCACGGTTATTAGCCAAGAGAAGAAGCGTATGTGCGCTCGAGTATTTCATTGAACTTCAGCTTGGCTAACGTACCTTGACCTTCGTCCGTTAAGGTTTTAAGAAGCGTCGGAGTGTCTTTGTTCAGTTGGTCACGGAACACCTTGTTCCCATCAGCGAGGAGCTGGAGTTCGGGTGCTGTGCCAGTACTGGTGGCACCAACGGCGCGTTTAGCAGATTGATCACGCCCGATGATGGTCACTTCCCGAGGGGCATTAAGGCCAGTGTGTACTGGGTGAGCGAAGGTACAAGAAAAGGCCGTAAGAGTTGTAAGCAGCTGGAATGCGAACTTCATGATCTACGCTACCAGAGAATGGGAGAAGCGGGGAACGGTGGATTTAGACGAGATGAACTTGGAGTAATGAAATAGCAATAACTGGAGAACGAATGTGGTCAACCCTGCTGGTGGATGGGGATAGCTTGAAGAGGCGATGGATTGAAGGTCAATGCGATGCCAGCGCCAACAGAAAAAAAAGTCTTGAAGAAGAAACGGACTAAAAACCTGCTCGCAGGTTGCAAGAACAAAGAGATGAGAGAAAGAAAGGGAGTGAGAGTTCGTGATCCAGTGGTCGCCCTTTATAACCGCGACAAGCGTTGCTGTTGCTGTTTCCCGGTCGCCATATCGTGAGTTGGGCCAAAGGGAGGAATCAAGGCTGAATAGGCTAAAAGGGAGGGGCCTATCGGGTCCTGGCTTGGCGGGACTTGGCTCTCTTGGGACGCGACTTGGCGGAAACGAAACAGGGAGCTCGCAGCAAGATGCATTGAGGTGTTGTGATCTATGATGAATGCTTGACTGATCAATCGGTCAACCAGTGGTTTAGAGTTACTGGCCAAGAAGTGCTGTACTGAGGCTGGATATTTCATCTGACAGTTAATCATTAGTCAGGACTAGTGATTGTGGTGAACTTGATGAAACTTCGTAGCCGCAGCGAGGGTATGAATCGCTTTTCGCCTTGTAGGTCAGCATGCGAAAAGCAACGGAATAGAGAGGAACGCAAGCCTGAACGTGGACAAACGTCCAACGCAATTGTCTCGCAATGGTCGATGTGTGTTGGTCATGAATTGAAGAGCAACTGATTGTTGAGTGCCGTCCTAGCAACAGTAGTATCAAAACGGAGACATTGAGTTTGGTGGACGGCGTTCATCGAATCCACCCCTGACCAGCATGCATTCAACTTCATTGATAGACGCGAGAGGAGGTTGAAACAGATTTGGTAAGAACGTGAGAATGGGCGACGGTTTCTTTCCAACTGATAACGCTCAAGCTTACCTACGCCTCAAGGGATTGGATCACGCCGCTGCTGTACGTCATGGCTGCTTGAGTCTACACAAGAATGACCTGGCACCGTCTTTTGGCTTGCTAACTTGGACGTCCGAAAAAAGACACACTGGCCGCCCCACCAACCACAGAGTCTGCATCTGTATCCACGCCTGTTTCATTGCGTTCATTGCCCCTGCGTCCGCATCCACCTTCGAATGTCATACCAAGCTTGCGCCTCGCTGCTAAGAATGCATTCCCAAAGTCATGGACCACGTCCGCAAAGCCGTTCGTTCTCAATAAGAACCGAATAATTCTAATACTCCATGTGCACACATGTTCGCTTTCACCTCTGTCACGACCACCTCTGCCTTCGCATCACATCCAGCCTCCGTTTCTGGTGGTCGCGTGATACGATCTCCAACGCACTCACTTGGATGCCTCCTTCATGCCCTATGACGAGCCCCTCCGGACAGACGACATGGACTCTACGCTCGGTGTTACACCCCGTGAAACTCTAGTGCTATTCGCACCCTTCGTGTCGTTCATGTTATTCAGATTGGGTGCCTGGGGTCAAGTCGTAGCGCGGACAAAGGTATAGAAAGGGAGGCCGGTAGACCTTTGACGCGTTTGCAGTCCTGATCAGAGCTTGACTACATACGGACGGTGTGTGTTCTTATTCCACATATCATACAATGCTGGTGTGGAACTAGCTGGCTAGTGTGAAAGAAGTATCGTTCGTTGTCAGCTGCATCACCGCCACTGAGTTCCGCTGGTTCACAGTTGCAGTTAGGGGTATCTATGGACACCAAGCTCGATAGAGAAACAGTTGAGAAGGAGCTCGAGCTCGGGAGGCCCGACGTTCGCAAGGAGTAGAGCCGTGTTCGTATCGCGCCTGTCCCTCGCGTTTCGGGTACCCAGAGTTGGCGCCAGACGGATGGTCAGACCTCGGTCTTCCTGGATGTTCTATCGTCCACAGGTTGTTCTCATTCATGTCCCCCATCGTCTCAGTGTCTCTTATTTCAAATAGCCATAACCTTGTGCCACTTAGTACGTCGTTCATGGATCAGTAAACGTCAGTATTACACAGCCAGCTGGTGAGTACAGCTGGACGATCTGAGGAAACTGGCCTAAATGCTCGAGGGATATGGTGTATAATCTGTACAAAAATCCCGTCGCGTCATATTTTTCATCGCGTTATACATGGCCAGGGTTGGATGACCCGCTGCTGCTCTCGTAGACATATGCTCTTTACGCTATTCGAAAATGTTATCCAAACTTTCGTTTGTTCGGACGCCTGCCTGATATTCGTTAGTTGCCTTACACTTAAACCGTGAGGGTATACATCAGGTATAAGCGCTCTTCCGATATAAGTGTGGGCCTGAAAAGAAATTTAGATATCGTATTTGAAAAATGCATAAGACATAATGTGTCTACGAGAGGAGAGGGAACTGGACGTCTGTGCGTCTTCATCTCGTCTTCGTCTTGCCTTCTCGGTCCCCTTTTGACGTTCCACTGACTTTCTTGGCACCTTCTCCGTCCATCAATATTTCAATTCTCGGGCGCTGCCTTGGCGGCTTCAGCAGCGACGTTCGGGCCAACGGGTCCGGCGAGAAACAGGATGAGGTCCTTGACAAAAGTTATCTCCCGGTCGAGCTCGTTTCGGGATGCGTCGAAGCAGCCAGAGCGTTTGAGGAAAATGACCCCGTAGGGGCTTGCGAGGTGTACCCGTTGTTCTGACTGCACATGCGTAGCCTCGAGTCGTTTGGAGTCTTCGTCATTATCCCCTGAGTCACAACTGTTGCCGGCGCCACTAGCATGGATACATCATCGCCTTCAACCACTTCGTTTTCTTTGAGCTGGTGGATTTGGACAGAGAACGGGTTAAGATTGCCGTTTGAGGGAGCGATAAAGTCCAAGTGGAGGTTGCTGCGACGAGCGTTACGCGTTCCGGGTCCCTTTGTGTAGAGTAATGTCAGCACCAATGAGCGAAATGACTTCTGGGTAGAAACCTTGCCCGTTTGGTAGTCAGTCTGAGCAATCGCTACGATTATTTCGGACGAGGAGTCACTTAGCCGTGGGACCCGCACAATATAATCGCTAGTAAGGACTGATGCGAAGCCTACGTAGAGTAGCGGTGGCGAGCATTGAGACAGCTTTTGCAGAGACGAAGAGAGCAAGGTATGCGGTGTGTCGAATGGCAGTTGCGCAAGAGAATGGGGGTAGTTAGGAGGAGTCTTTGGATTCGGGAGTGTGGGGTCGGACATTGAGGTGTCTATTGTGGATTCCTTATGTGCTGGTGCGTCCTCGTCTTGGCTCTCTTTTGACACACCGTGGTCCCTGTCTTTCTTGTTGCACTCTCTCCCCACCACTCCCTTGGTGCTGTCTTGCCGACTCCAGCAGTGACGCCCGTTATAGGACTATGATACCGTCAGGTCGAATGAAACCAGAGGAAATTTCAAAGGGCCCCACACTACCTTCTATCCAGGGGTATCGGTCCTCGGTAGGCAGGCAGTTCGAGTACACATACCAATTCGTCCATCAACCCTCAGCCAGACATCGTACATCTCCCGAACACCTTGGAAACAGTAGGATTTCCTGGTACAACCAATTATTGCTGACCAACGACGCCCCGAGATACAGGTGCTGCTGCGCATGGCTTGACGAAGCCGCCCTGGAAGAGAATCAACGGAAGTCGGTGTCAACACGGCAGATGTGCAGTTGAGCGACTGTAGCGACAAGCGCCCACGTTGCGAATATCGCAACATGAATTCGTCGTTGGGTCTGGAGGTACAATGACTTCGTGGATTTGGGTCGCGACGTACTTGCGTTCCCGTCGCAGATATGTGATCTGTGGGTGGTCTGAGGTCACCGCTATGTTCCGCGGCAAGTATCGATGGATACATCATTAGCCTTGATCTCCTCACGACCTCGCGCTGATGGATCTTGACAGAAGAGAGGCAGGATTATCGTCCGAGGAAGCGAGGGAAAGGCTGGCAATACCATCGTGGCCAATTGAAATAGAGTTCGCCACATCTTCTGAAGGCGTTGATGGGTCAACGGGAGTTGTATTTTGGTCAGGGGAGGGACTAACGTGTTTTGCGTCTTTATGGACAAAAAATCTTAGCACGGACAAGGCGTTAAGAGACTGTCATTTCGCAATCCCATCTCGTGACTCGAAGGTGGTGGGCAAAGAAGCGATGATCGATGATCGATGTGGCGATGATCGCTACTGAAATAGTTGCCGTTCAGCCTTCGCGTTCAGTACTAAGCAGCCTCAGCAGGCCTCAGCAGGCCTCAGCGCTCGGCCCTTGCCTGTGTGTTATGGGCTGTTGTGGATCAGCAACATGGCGTCGTGGTGCTTCCTTACCCTCTGCCATCCACCGCCTGTTCTCACTCACATACTCCAACCTGCCACCGCCTCTCAATGGACTTCTTTCGAAAATGCCATGACTTCGTGGTCCAAGGTGTATTCATTGACAAATCTGTAACTGTTACCGCTCCACAATTCCCCAGTGAGTATCAGCTAGGTGATGTGGAGAAAATGACTGAACGTCAGCCCGCATAAGAGGGCAAAGGCATCGATGCACTACGGAAAGCGTCGATGCTAGAAGCAATCCATGATTCTGGCGCACGCGATCCCCCACGATGTTTTCCCGGTACTCGCGAAGAGCACATCCGCAATATCACCGGCTGGGGCGTAGGCAACTGGCAGACATGCAAGGCGGCTCGCGTGCTGTGGTTGCAAGGACCAGCAGGGGTTGGGAAGTCCGCGCTCGCGCAGACATGTGCCGAGCACATAAAGCATAGACTCGGCGCATCGTTCTTCTTCTCGCGACCCAATAAAAGGAACGATCCAGCGACATTTGTGCCAACTATTGCCTACCAGCTCTCCACCAAATCCCAGGCATTCTACGTCCTCATTGACGCCAAGATCGCGCATGATCCTTCTGTCCTCGGAAAGTCGATCGACGTTCAGTTCCAAGAGTTGCTCGTAGAACCACTTAAACAGTTGAGCAGTCGGGACCACGGGCTTAGTGACAAGGTCATAATTATCGACGGTCTCGACGAGTGTGATGGTCGAGACGCCCAACGTGTTATCATCGAGGCTGTCACCACTTCCATTCTTCAGAAGAGCACTCCCTTCCTGTGGGCGTTCTTTAGCCGCCCGGAGCCTCACATTGTCGCTGCCTTCTCTGAGGATCAGATCAGCGCAATTTGCTGGAAACTGACGCTTCCCGTGTCCCGCGACGCCGACCAGGACATTGAAGCGTATCTTCGAGACGGTTTCAGGACGATCCGGGCCGAACACAGCATCCCCGCGACAATCACTTGGCCGTCTGAGAAGGACATTCAGCAACTCGTTCGCGATTCCGCAGGGTTGTTTATTTATCCAGCGAGTGCCATCAGATTTATCGCTCACAGTCCTGGCCCATATGGACCCGAACGACAGCTCCAGTTGGTACTGGAAGTGGGGAGAACTCGCAGCAGTGGCCGTTCAGCTAACCCACTATCGAATTTGGATCAATTCTACATCCTTATAATGAAGCAAATCCCGGAAGAGATCCTTCCCACTACATTACTGTTGCTTCTCATCCATTTTCACCACGTAGGGGATGACAACTACCTCCCTAAATATTGCGCCACCCTTAACTTCTCGCCAACAACCGTCTATGCAGCCCTCAGAGACCTTCATTCTGTCCTCAAGATAAAGGAGACCCGAAGTGGAGTGCCTAGCCATCTGTCGTTTTACCATGCGTCATTTAGTGACTTCCTACGTGACGTTACAAGATCGACTGCGAAGTTCTGTGTCGAGACGCCACATGCATATAACCAATTCTATTCT
Organism: Podaxis sp. C-F-92630; assembly: GCA_018524945.1. Taxonomy (NCBI): domain Eukaryota; kingdom Fungi; phylum Basidiomycota; class Agaricomycetes; order Agaricales; family Agaricaceae; genus Podaxis; species Podaxis sp. C-F-92630. The sequence goes on from JAEUWS010000735.1 coordinate 29,100, forward strand.
GCGTGTATCGACGCACTCTGCCATTCGTCAACCCTTGATCCTAGTGAGTGTGAAGTTGATATCAGAATTGAAACTCACAACTGATTTGTATCACAGGCGAGTACAGTATCAACACGTCGGCTCAGAGGGCCAGTTCCCGACAGGAAATGAAGGACGAAATATATTCAATAGCGACGTGGCACTGTTTTATGTTCATCGGGAGCACGGATCTCGAGGCTGATGTACTGCGACGGCTTTCAGGCCTCGATTGGAACCTTCTTGTTGAATTCTGCAACGAGTTTCGTTATGACTTGGAGGCATTCGTTGAGAAGGTAAGTCCCATATTGCAGGGCCACTCCCGATGGTTCGGTTTTCACTGTATACCACAGATACCCCAAAACTGGCGCCCTAAACTCATCCGCTCGTCCGAATGTGGAAGCTCCGTGGGACCAGCCTCTGCACCTCAACGGGATGGATTCTCAAATGCCCCGAAAAAAAGGTACATTGTCCGTGGAAATGGTAGCAAGGTGACCTTGCTTGTGCAAGATGAGGCCTCTGCCCCTATCGCCTCGGTGCATACCCGGTACCCTATCGTGCAGATGTCAAGTGTTGCGCACCTCACCCGGGTGCTGGAGAACGAAGAGAGGAGGGTAGCGTTGCAGGGCTTGAAAGGCGATAGCGCACAATTGATGATAGACTGCTTATACTGGGTGAGCGTCGAACGCTCGCTCACCTTTTAAGCTACAGAGTCTCATTGTTCATAGACACTTACGTGCCCAGGACCTGCAACGTCCAGCTTTCGGAAGCTGGCTCTACACACTCTCCGTAAACTTGCTGGGACCTCAATGCTCTATCCTCGGTGTTACATGTTGAAAGACAGCCTCGAGCTTGGGACGCGCGAAGACGGCGGGGGCTTCTGCAACATTTTCCGGGCCCATTATAAAGAGCAGATCCTCTGCGTGAAGATTATACGGCAACAAGAACTTAACAATAGACATGCGATCAAGATTTGTTTTCTTTATCTCTGGTCCACTATCAGCCTATCATCCGCCTTTTGTCCAGGGATCCATCCTATGAGGGCAGCTCCACCGCCCTAACATCGCGCCTTTCTATGGCGTTAGTTACTTTGGTGGCGCGAGGGACGGACAGATCTGCTTCGTGTACCCATGGATGACTAATGACAACATCGTTAGATACCTCAATGCCAACCCCCTTGTAAATCGCAAATCTCTTGTGAGTACCATTCCTTTCCTATGCTATGACGTGTTTAATTGATCCTATTTGTTCCAAGATTTACGATGTGGCCTGCGGTCTCGAATATCTTCACAGTGAGGGGATAATTCACGGTGACCTTAAAGGGGTACTTTGGTCCATTCTCTGACTGGGTTATTTCTGCGTTCTAATTGAGAAGTGACACAGCCAAATATTCTTGTGAATGATTCGGGGAAAGCTTGCATCGCTGGATTCAGCCTCTCAATGGTTTGTGGCGAGATAATAGGACCCGTTGAATTGCAGGGGTGTTCGTATCGCTGGGCCGCTCCTGAACTGCTGGACGAGAACCTCCAACCAAGCTTAGCGAGTGATGTGTGGGCTTTTGGGGTGGTCTGCTACGAGGTATAGGCGCTTTCAAATTCTTGAATGTTACTTGCACTCAAGAGAGTCAGGTCATGACGCGGCTTCCGCCCCTTCACGATTGCCACATAGATGCCCAAGTGATCAGAAAGCTGGTCCAGGGTGTCTTGCCGACTCGACCTCCGGGGAACCCGGAACTGGATATCGACCAGATCGATGATGCAATGTGGGACTTGATGATGTCCTGCTGGGCGCGAGAGCCTGAAAATCGACCAACCTGCACGCAGATATTACAGAGACCAGAATTCGTGGGACTTAACAACGGGCACGAAGGCAAGGCTGAGGATTATATGGTGCACGAGAAGTGGCGGCACGCGATATTGTAACGCGCTGAAGCATTCGTCGATTTGGACCGCGTTGAGACAATCCTCAAAAGTGTACGTTGTCTCTGAGAATATTGAATACGTATTTCATTTGTTGATCTGCTCGAATTATTGCAGCTCTAGCATGATTTTACGCCGTTGAGTAGGATGCATGCCATGTTTGGGACGAGTTTGCTACGCACTCTCCTGCAATCATGTTCTCCCATGTGTTCTAGTATTACGAGATGTTGTGTGTGGTAGCCGGTATATCATATGGCTTGGAGAATTACAGGAGATGTATCTATATTTCGGGGTGATACGCGCTGTTTATGACGGAGAGAATAAGTGAATCGACAAAATTAGGATCATCTGCCAAGCGAAAGTAGCAGTCGATCACAACAATGAGGGAGCAATACAGCGCTGATCCACCTATCCAAAAGCCTCTCTAGTTTACATGGACCCACCTCGCCCTCAGGGCTCTACCCAGGTTGCACCAGACAAGGAGCCGTTCGTTGTCTACCATTCATCACGATCGCCTACTGCACTTGCTGGTGCCAACAATCCGCCTCGCACCACCTCCAATGCAGGCCACTCATTAACGTCTAACCAATGTGACACACGTGCTTTCAAATACATTCTCTCCTCCCTTCTAAGATCTCTCTAGTGTTCCGAACGGTGTCATCTGGACCTCGAGGTCCACGGTCCACGAGGGTGTAACCCGATGAACATGTACGACATCGTCGTGGACCTGATGTTCTTCAGTGGCCACGAGCATAGAGGAAGCTTCAATGGAAGCGGAAAGGGTGAAGCATTGGGTACATCGGATGGTGTTGCGTGGGAGAATGTGGGTGGTTTGGGAGCGGCCTACAGAAATTGCCGCACCCGCGTACCGCTGACACCCGCGTGGGTAAAACATGGTACCGCTAGGTGCCGCAAAGTCCCGCTCAGTCCCGCTAAGGGTCGATCCCGCGGTACCGCTAGGTACCGCTATGTGCAAAAAGATAACCAGTTTGAATAACCAGTTTGATGGTGTCGTAACAAAGTATCTATGGCCTTGGGGGTGGCATCTACGCGTAGTATAGGAGCTGCAGTCTCGCTGGAATCCCCGGGCTTGTAGATTTCGGACAGGACCCTCCTTGCATTAATAGTTCGGCGCAGTAAGACATCGTGTTGTTCACCTGATACAGAGCCACACCTTGGGATGACGGCATCCCAGTTGCATAAGAAACTCCATGTTCCAGTGTGCCAAGGGTTAGACGCCAGTCCTGATTTATGAGCTTTGTCACAAAATCTGATGGTATAGTAAAGCCATCTCTACATGAACGTAAGATCTAAGTGTAATCAATGATCTGCCGTACGAGTGGGGTCCAGTAGGGGATATGAGGCTAAGTGTTTGCTAAAGTGATGCTCTCGCGAGGCGTCGAGGTGTCCTGGATATCAACACATGGGACCTAAATGAATAAACGAGCGATTAATTAGACCAATTACAATACTTTCTGTGAAGCATTGTCCAGGCCCGCTGGGTACCGTGATGGTACCACATCCAGTACCGCTGGGTACCGCTGGGTACTGTGATGGTACCACATCCAGTACCGCGGGGTACCGCTGGGTACTGCGATGGTACCGCATCCAGTACCGCTGGGTGCCGCGGGGGTGCCGCGGGGGTGCCGCATCCAGTACCGCGTTACACATCCAGTACTGCTTGATGTAGCACCATCGGCAGGGTGTGGACTTCGTTAGAGTAGCTATATTGTGAAAAAATTCATTCTAAGAATGTCTTATCTATTGTAGATTGTTAATCACTAACATTGTGACTTGATATACGTAGTTAACTAGTACTTGTTGACGCTGACTGCGTCCAGTGCCGCTACCGCGCCCCGTACAGTACCGCTACCTGACATGCGCGGTAGGCTTGGTACCGCTGCCGCGCCCTGCGGTAGAGCGCGGGTGCGGGTGCGGTAATTTCACAATGCCCGGGAGGGAGGGGGGGCGGTTAATTCGAACGTGGGCAATGAGACCTCTGTGATGAATTGTTTATGTGCTGGTGCCTCTTCTTTCACCTTGTCTTCGTTTTTTTCCCTTCACTCTGCTGTCTCTCGATTCTCCACCGGCACTGGGCCATGTTATTGTGTGTTGAGAAACTTGTGTAGAGCTCTTCGTTCCGCAGGATGGTTTTTGGACGTGTCGAAGTGGGCAGAATAACTAATGTGCATCTGCTCTACGGGGTACTCCTTTGCCTGCTCTTCCAGTGGCAGACATGGAGCCTCGAGCTATTGGGATCCCATCGTCGTTGTTCCCCCTAGGTCATCGTCGCAGTCAGCACTGCTGATCATGATGTATCACCACCCTCGTTTTCCTCACCATCCTTGGGTCGTTGGGATTGCCGGCCGAGGGAACAGCAGAATACAGGGGAGGCTGGCAACATCGTTGCGATTTGATGGAGTCGAACTTGCCGCGTTTTCGGCGAGTCCGTCATCTGAATATATCACCTATCAAGAGTTCCTTTGGGATCAAACACATACAAGTACAGAGCACTTAGCAGATACGTGTTCTCAGGTTATGCGGCCCATGGCCATTCTCGTTCACTCTGCTAAAGACTAACGCCCAATGAATGCCTATTCTCTAGTCGTGAGAGGGTCATCTGCCTGGTCGAATGGAATTTGAGCGAACCTCAGAGGCCGTCCGAAAGTACATGACCTTGATAGACGGATCAGGGAATTTGAGGATACGTTGTTTGAGGGTACATGTACTGATGTGTTCCTCAACCTTGGACCAGACGTCGTCGTACATCTCGACACTCTCAAGAATTGGCGGGATTCCCGGACCGACAGACTTGGGACGAAGGCCTGGGATACGGGTGGTCTTGCCTAAGCTTGGCGGGGTCGCCCGAGGGGGGGGGCTTTAAGGGAGTTGACTATCGGGTAACATGGTGGATTTGCGTTTGAGGGAGTATTGCCATACGAACAAGTACTTAACGCCGTAAATATAGTAGGTGTGTTCGTTATGGGGTTGGGATGGTGAGGTATCTGAGACGCTGTTTGCGAGGAATGGTAGTTTGAGATGAAGAGGGGCGATGGAGGGGCTTCAATTCAATTTGGTGGATGGAAGAAATGGTTTAAGTGAGACTGGGTTGCGGAGAATGCTTCACCGTATGATGACAGAAGGACTTGGAACGGGATGTTTATCCAGGTAGAGAGATTAAAGGCTATGCGGTGTGTCGAGAAAAGCACGGGAGCGACCTGTGAAAGCCGGATGAGTGCTGCTGGCTGGTACTCGGGATGAATCTGGAGGGATATGTCGAGGATTAGCGAAGAGACAGAGGCCGTCTATGTTATGTAACTGACAATTGATCAGCCCCCATTGCTTTAGGAATGCATAAACATACATGATAGCACGAACATCTCCGGCAAAGGGGTCACAATGGCTGGCCTAGACAGTACGTGTCCATCATAAAGCCGTAGTAGTCTCCGTGCGTCGAGGGCATCTGTGGCCTATTCCGCGATTGCGAAACTCGGGAGCTCGTCGTTCATATAGCGGGTTTGGGACATGTTGAAGTGAGCAGGGTATTTGGAAAAAATGGCTTCATAGGTTTGGTACTCGCGCACCGGTTGCTCGGGTTACCGATGCGTCGCCTCGAGCCGTGTGGGGTCTTTGTCATCCTCCCCTAAGTCACAGTTGTCGGCAGCCACTGGTCATAAATACATCACTGCCTTTGACGACCTCTTCACCATCCTTGAGCTGGTAGACATTGACAGAGGAGAGGTTGGGATTGTCATTTGAGGGAATAGTAGAGTCCAGGAGGAGGGTGGGTAACGGCCTTGTAGCCGGCTGGATTCAACTTCGACGCATCTTTTCCAGGGGTGTTGTTTGGATCAACAGACGTTACGACTTTGTCTCTAGGGCGGGGCGACGAGCGTTACATGTTCCAGGTCACTTCATCTAGCCGTGGGAACACGCAAAGATTATCTATACCATGAGCACTGGATACTTGAACAGCATTTGAATTAACTCTCAGCGCTCGGCGGCTGCCTGTGCGTCATGGCACGCTGTGAACCAACAGCATAGGGGGCCCTTGTATCTTCCTTGACCTCTATCATCCACCGCCCCTTCCCACTCACGAAATTCAACGTCCATCCTTTCTCAATGCCTCTTTTTTTCAGGAAGCCATGACTTTGTGGCCCATGGCACATTCATCGACCGAACTGTGAATGCTAGCGTTGACAGTAAGTGCCGGCTGGATGGCTTTAAGACGACTGACATGATGCTCGAGCTCCACAGAGGGCAAAGGCCTCAAAGCTCTACGAAACGCGTCGATGCCACAAGCGATGCACGATTCATCCGCACCCAATCGCCCGGGTTGCTTTCCAGGTGCTCGTGAGGAACACATCCACAATATCACCGGCTGGGGCCTTGGCCATTGGAGGGCACCACGGGCCCGTGTATTATGGCTCCATGGCCCCGCTGGTGTGGGAAGTCCGCGCTTGCACAGACCTGTACCAAGCACACAGGAGAGGAACTCGGCGCATCCTTCTTCTCCTCGCGACCCAATGAATGGAACGATCCAATCGCATTCGTACCTGCCATCGTCTATCAACTTGCCACTAAATCCGAGGCTTACCGCGACCTTGTCGACGCCATAATTGCGCATGATCCTTTTGTCCTCGAAAAGTCGATCGACATGCAGTTTCGAGAGCTGCTGGTGAAGCCACTTGGAGAGTTGGGTCGTGACAGCCGCAAATTTGATGGAAACGTCATTATAGTCGATGGCCTAGACGAGTGTGATGGCCAGGATGCCCAACGCGTTATCATCGAGGTCGTCACCACTTCCGTTCTTCAGCGGAGCACCCCGTTCTTGTGGGCGTTCTTCAGTCGCCCAGAGCCTCATATTATGGCCGCCTTCTCGGGGGGTTTGGGTTGAGGAGATTTGCTGGCGATTGACGCTTCCTGTGTCCCGCGATGGCGACCAGGAGAGATGGATTTAGGATGATCCGGGTCAAGTACAACTTGGAATATGTAACGTCGGAGCGACCTAAGTCACCAGTCGCGTCACACCGAGAGTTCAAAGAGCAGAGAGCGGACTGGTTAAAACTATCGATTTCTGAAAGAACTCCAGGAAAATCTTGTACATGGGGGATTCGCTGTATTTCGTAGATCATAGGTTCAACCAGAACAAATCATAAGAAAGAGATACAAACAGAACATGGGGAGACATCGAATATACTGAGAAGTCACACGCCTAGGTTGAACCGTCACAATTACAGTGTACCCATTCATCGAGGTGCTGTATGCAAATCGAGGATCGGGCATGAGGTTCATAGCTTTGCAAGTTTGCGTTCCAGGTTCGCCAAATTGTCTGCCGTGGATCGGGCTGGCACTTTTGGAGCAGCACTGAGCTTGTGGCGAGTGAACGTGTCTAGTCCTATGTTGGTTGACTCCCAGACGGAGCCTGGAGCGGTACTAGAACTCAGCAGCCACTGGGTGAGGATCCTTTCATGATCACCACCGAAGTACTGGCCGCTCCAGGTCGAGGTAGAATGCGCGTTGCGCTTGTTGTTACGATATGTCACCACCCAGCCGACGGAGACGCCCTCGCCCGGTGGCGGAAACGCATCATACCACCCGGTGAGGATATAGAAATCCTCAGCATCCCCGACGGCGGAGTTATATTTCCCAGTGAGACCGCCGTTGTTGTCCGTCTTCAGGATCATCGTCGAGCCGAGTTGGTTGTACCAGTCGCCGGAGAGTTTGGACGGATCAAAGGGTTCGGACGGAGCATCCCGTTTGCTCATGACTGCTTGGCCTAACATTGCAGGACGTTTAGCCATAAGGCTAAGGGTTTCTGGAAGGAGACTGACCGTTCATTTTTGAGTTGAATCAGTGGGCGTAGTTCGCTCTGGTGATATCTCTGAAGAGCACTGGGGGCCCTTTATATAGGGTGCACGCACCAGCTTTAAGTATATCTACCCCTATCTTGTTCAATCAGCGGCCATAAAGCGGAGCACTATCATGGCAGATCACCCATACATAACACAATTTGAACTGTTTCTACCAAATCGTTCTTGAATTAGTTAACATCTTCCGGTGTCTATATCTATCCCATCCTGTTCAATCAGATGCCGTGATAAAGCAGAGCACTATCATGGAAGATCACCCATACATAACACAACTTAAACTCTCTCTATCAGATCATAGTTAACATCTTCCGGTGTCACTGTATAATATATCTATCCCATCCTATTCAATCAAATACCATGATAAAGCAGAGCACTATCATGGAAGATCACCCATGCATAACACAGCTTACAGCAGTTTGCAGAACCTAAGGCGCCAGCTGATTTTTTTTTCCAAAATTGGCAAATTTTGATGACGTGGCCTATGTGAGCTCTTCTCGCACAAAGAACATAGCATATCTCTGTACATACTACACAGATTTCCATCAGACTAAGACAGCTGGAAAGTGTGATTCTGAGCATATATTATGTGGAAATATGCATGAAGTAAAACATGAGCATCACCACACATCTCATTAGAGGGCAGCATGTGCCTCTTGCCTCCTGCCTTCATCTGTTCACATTGTGACCCACCTCATCATTCAAAATGCCATGTAAATGTAACCTCTTGCCACTGAGGCAGCATTACAGTTCCAGTTTCGAGAGAAGGGTGATCCACCAAGCACACACTCTTGAAAAATCCACTGCTGAAATCTCTATCAACTTGGACATGTCACTCTAAATTGTCCAGTGAGTGTAGCAGTTTCATGACTTGGTCACTCTAGACATCATTTTTCATCATCTGTTTATCTCAGATGTTTGTCTTAAGCTGATGGGATGGCTTTCATATATAAGTAGCTAGCTATCTCCTGTACTAGTGAGACTCTGGAATAGCAATACTTGCTCCTGCCAAGTATAATAGTCCATTTGTACAAAATTCCCATTGTGTTGTGTTTGGACATCACCCTATGGTGTATATTCTGTACAAAAATTTGCATTGCATCACATTTTTCATTGTGCTGCACATGGCTGGGGTTAGTTGATCCACTGCTCTTGTAGAGACATATGTTCTTTACATTATTCAAAAATGCTATCCAAATTCTTGTTTGGACACCTACTTGATATTTGTTAGTGTCTGACACTTGAAACCCTGAGTCTTTATTGGGTATAGGTACTCTTCTGACATTAGTGTAGCATCTGGAAAGAAAGTTGAGAAATCATATTTGGGTTATATAATGGACATATAGTGTGTCTACAAGGGGGGAGGGGAGCTGGGCATCCCTTATGTGCTGGTATATATTTGTATTCTCTCTATCCTTTCTTCTCCATTGTTTTTTGACATTCCACTGACTTCCCTGTTACCTTCTCTGTCTATCAACATCTTGAGTGCTGTCTTGGTGGCTTCAGAAGTGACATTTGGGCTAATTGGTTGTTACAGACTTCACCAGACATCCATTAAGCTCTTGGAGTCATGGTTACCAGCATGGATTCTGCAGATCATGTTCAGTTTAACCTTTCTTCTATTTCCATTGGACTCTTCTCTTTGTAAATACTTTCCTCCATCCCTGTTCCCTTCATCATTCTCCTTATCAGAATTCCTTATCTGATTATCTTGTTTATCCATAGCTTTTTCCATTATCTCCTGCTTATCTTGTTTTCTCTGTTATCTGATTTTTCACTTCTGCCCCTGTCCTTCAGATGTCTGGATGCTTTGTGGACAGACTCCTTATTCTAGTAACTTCACCATGGTTATCAGTTTCCTATGCTCTTGTATTCTCCTTGGAGTAGTTACTATTGTTTTCTCACTTAACTCTTACTCCTGGACTTTATCCTGACTAGTAGTATATAAGTAGTTCACTTGTTGCAGCTGATGGATCAATCCAAGCAGTTAATATTAACAGTGAATTGGT
>JAEUWS010000738.1:0-38851 GCA_018524945.1 Podaxis sp. C-F-92630
AGTTATCTCATCACAAACTGGAATTGTTAAAATTTGGAACTTGCCTCCAAAAGTTTCTCTCGTTCCAGCAAGTGGCTCGTCCAGTGCTGAGCCCCCTCTCCAGCCCTCCATTTCTTTATCTGACAATCGCCACTGGGTGGTGAATACACATTGCCACTGTTGGATCCCTGCTCCCTACTGCAACATTGTATCATGTGTATTTTCTGGTGACAAAGCCTGTTTTGGGTATGGTTCTGGCCTCATAATGATCCTGAATGTAGCTTCAGTAGCATAGACATTTCACCTATGTACATTGATGTTTTGTCTACTCTTTCCTTGTATCATATTCCATCTTCTTCTCTTCTTTTCATGTCTTCCATTATCCACTATGGGGTATATGTTGGTCATTGATGTCAACCTTAATTTCTGTTGATGTGGAGGGTATGTACTTCCAGAGTGCACTTCAATCATCTGTTACACCCTGGTCACATCACATACTGTGACATGCAATGCCAATGGATATCTGTTTTTTTTTTTTTTGGTGGAGCCTTGTTGACCTCCAACAGCAGACTACCCACTCCTGTCAAAGCACTGCTTCAGCAGGATGTCAGCTTCATCAGTCAGCTTGAGGGTGCTTTTGTCATGTGATTTCAGTGCAATTTCTCCACCCCTGGGAAAATGCATTTATGCACTCCCTCCTTGGGTGTGTGGGGCTCTGATTTCAAAGAATCAACTACTCACTAAAACCCCAGGTTTTTTTGTCCAGTCCCCTCATCTATTTTTATCTTTTTCCAAAATCCTGTTCCATGTATCCATCACCAGGTCTTTATCTATAGCTTTTTTCAATCCATTCTTAGTCTATGGTTTAGCCTGAGTTTAAGATGATTTGCTATTGCTTTAGTCATAGGCCATTTTTGTGGGTCATTGTTATGTTGGATTACCTGTTCACATTTCAGATGCCAAATAAGATGTGTGCATTCCATTACAAGGATGTGTAGGAGGCATATCCTTGGTTCATCTCTTTGTCCTTCCTTGTCATTGAGTGTGATTGCTGTGATTTCGAGTATCTCAACAATTACTGGGTTTTCCCACCTAGAGTATACTTTGTTTTCTTTGCTATACTCCATATTTGGGATTGTCCAGGTGCCCTGCACTTGCAAAGGATATGTTTGATTGTCTCTTCTTCATTGCATGTCCTGCAGCTACTGCAGTTGTGTAGATCTGGATTCCAGATATGGGACCACTTCCTTCCTATAAAGTAGCTTCCTTTGATTGCTTTATAGAGAAAGTCCTTGTGTTACCTTATGACATTTTTATTTCTTTTAAGGGAGTGGTAGATTTTTGCTGTGGCAGGTGTAAGTCTGTGTCAGAGTTTTATGTCTGCTTTTATTTTGGTTGTGTTTTCTTTAGATGTTATTGGTTCACTGGATTTTCTCCTCTCTATAAGGAGCTTGTATATACTAGCCTGGGTTACAGCTTGAAGCTTTGTGCTATCTGGGTAATATTGGAGGTTATTGATGACCCTTCTGGATCTGTTTGTGGTTTGGAAAGTCCACCCTTAGCTGGGTCTCTGGCCCAGTTACTCTCAGTTAGTTTCTCCCTAGCCATTATCCATCTGAAAAAAGTGGGGGCTCTTCTTTTTTTTAGATGGATTATAGTGCTTTTGACTAGTTCCTTGTGTGGGGCACCTACCCATCCAAGGTCTTCCCAGCCCTTGAATCTATGTGTTAGTGCTTTGATGGCTGATTTTGATTGTGTGTTAATAGAAATATATTCATGTTTGTTTGTTAGTTCAAGTGCTTTTTAATCACAAAAATTTCTGCTGTGAGTGCTGTCTGTGTATCTGGGGTCCTGAAACCAAATTTTGAGTGTTGGTAATCTCCCCCTATAACTGCACCAGATCCAGCTTTGGCTTCTTCAGATGCCAATGGATATCTGATTTATGCCATCCCCATATCCACATCCATGGCCACCACTGCAATGAAAACCCCAGTTGCACCTGCTCATGTCAAGCAGTACTACTGGGTGACAATAGAAGCTTTAGAACTTCTTGTTAACCAGAAAATGGAGAGCATGTAGCATTTGGAAGCTCAGTAGAATGCACCAAACACTCAGAGTATGGTTCTCATCCTGTTGATGTGGAGACTGTTAGAGTTAACTCTCCCATCCAACAATAGCAAGGCTTCTAAGGGAGGAACTACTACACAAATCCAGAAGTTATGTCAGAAGGGTTGTGAAAGTGATGGGGAAGAACAAAGTCCTTGTGAGGGTGCAGCCTGACAGAAAATACAGTGTGTATATTTGATTAATAGACTCTGTCAGAGGTTGCATGGCTGATAATTTGACTGCCTTTTCTAGTTGTGGATATTGACTCAGACATCAAGGTTGGTACTCTGAAACCCATGCTATGAGTTGCTTTTCATTCAGACTTGTATATCATCTACCAAGTCCTGCCAGACAAGGTCAACTCTCTTGTATCACTTGTGGTGGTTGAGAAAGTGCCAGACAGCATGTATAAAATGTTTGGCAGCTTGGATAAGCAGGTAAAGCAGATCAAGGAAGTCATTGAGCTCCCAGTCAGACACCTAGAGCTTCTCAAGGCTCTCAGTATTGCACAGCCAAAGGCTGTTCAGCTCTATGAGTCCCTTCTAGCTCACACTGTCACATGCATATGGGTTGCAAGTTTGTTCAGTCAGCAGAAGTGAGCTTATACAGAAGTACATCAGCAAGTGAGGTCACATTTTTTGAGAGCTCTTTGTGATGGCATAGAAACATGCACTGAGTATCATTTTCATGGATGAAATCAATTCAATTGGAAGTTCATGTGGAGGAGGGGAAGTGGGAAGGTGACCCTGAGGTACAGTGACCAATGCTGGAGCTCCTGAACTAGTTTGATAATTTTGAGCCAATGAAGAATGTCAAGGTTACTTATCATGGCCACAAACCATATTGGTATGCCCTTCCATCTTCTTTTCTCTAATGCCCTGCTTGGTATCTCTGTGCCAGACACCCTTGACTTAGCACTTCTAAGGCCTCATCATATTGACTATAAGATTGAATTCCTTCCCCCAGGCCCTGAGGTGCATGTATCAATTCTCCATACCCACTCTCAAAAGGTGTGTTGGCTCCTTCAGAAGATGACAGCTATAATCACTGCAACCCAGGATCAACTTTCACACATTGGTAAAGATGGGACATCATTCAGGTGCTGATATCTGTGGTATTTGCACAGAAGTGGGTGGGTCTTTTTCATCTTGTAAACTGGGTTGGTGCAGACATCCCCCACAGGCATGTATGTCCTACAAGAACAGAACATTACACAGGAGGACTTTGAATTTCCATTGCCAAGGTTCATTTCTTTCATGAGTCTGCTTCATATGATCTGCCTACTTATTGATGTTGCATGTAAGTGTTGAAGGACTAGGAAGGGAATATGTCCATCAGCGAGTTGTTCTCATAGTTATTGTACTTTACATGTTTGACCTCAATCCATACTGTGCCTGACTGGGAAACAAGACACCTTAAGGTAAATCAATTTCCCAGCAACAGGTTTTTGGTTCCACAGCAAAAAAATTATATCAACAAAATGTCTAGGATATGGTCTATGTAAATACTGACTCTCATAATTTCTGCTGCAGTACATTAAGTGCAATGAATATTCTAGAATGATGGGTCCAAAAGTGACATGTGTGACTGTTGGCTGGGAAGTGAGACACAGTTCAGCAATTGCCACTTGATTACTGATGCAAGTCAGTTCCCTCTTGTCCCTCACCTCCTTGCTGCCAGATGTTGGCTTCATCAGCAGGGGCCTTCAGTCAGGTCTTCAAGACCTCCATTGGTGGACTCTGGGAAGGGCTCTGACTCAAAAATTCCATTCTCATTGGAAATATTTGATGCAGAATGACTGCCACTGATTGTTGGAAAACAGGACATAGACATGGGCACAGTTGCTTCACTGTGGTTGGAAAATACTCAAGTGAGTCATTGCCTATTGATTCTTGGTGTTCTGCTGATGTTGTGGTCTTCCTAGCTCCATGCTTTGCCCTTGTGGTCTTCATATGCTTTGCTGCCTTTCCTTTTGCCTCAGCAGCACATTTTTTCTCCTCCTCATGCACTCTCTTTGCTTCTGCTGTGGTGGCCCTCTTTGCCTCTGCTGCAGCTTTCTTTTTCCCTGCTGTGTCTGCTTTTGCTGCCTCTACTGCTGCCTTCTCAGCCACCCTCTCTGCTGCCCTCTGCTCACATTCAAGCTGTTGCAACTCTGCTTTTTTTTGCCCACTCTGTTGCCCACTCTGCTGCCTTCTGCTCATGTTCACACTGCTCTGCCTCCTCTTTCTTTGCCTTTTCATATGCCTTTATATTATTCTTTATTTGTCAACTTCTCTGATACCTCCTGAAACACAGCCTTCATCTGAGTTGTAAAGTCCTTCTTCACAAGTGCAATGATTGTGTCTTCATGTGTCATATGCCATGCTCCACTGTCAACCATTTCACATCCTGGTTGAGTTTTTTTTGCATACAATTGCTGGCAAATACACTCATTCTTGTCCTCCATCAACTCCTTCAATGGGTAATCCCATTCAATCTATTCATAAGCTTTCTCCACCAAACTGAACAGCTTCTGAGCCTTTAGTTTATAGTCTATATTTTGAGCTTTTGGCTTTATAGGTGATGGCAGCAAGTACTTGTCTTCTCTATTGGAGGCATCATGAGGAGTGTCTTTGGAGGGTGTAGATTCCTCTGTGACTGGGCAAAGGAATGGAGGTTGAGTTACTAGGATTGGAAGGGCAGCTTTCAAAGCTGTGTTGAGTGCTGGGTTGAAAACTTCATTTTCAATGACAGATGAATCTATGGGCCATATTCCTGTCTTTCAAAATGCAGACATGATTGTTATTTATGTGAATACTTGATTGTGTGCTTTGGAGTAAAGTTTGTTTTCTCAATGTGAGTATTGTTGCATAATGCTTCATTGACAATGGCTCCCCAAGATGATGTGAGTGGGCCAAAGACACCAACATCACATGGTTGAAGACAATGAGTTGTATGGGAGGGAAGACAGATCAGGGCAATGTGATGCACCTTGCAGAATGTGACAAAGGAATATGTACAGTGTGAGTTATGACTATCAAGTATCAGAAGTTGCCAGCCACTGGAAGGATTTCAGGTGGCACTAGCAGGCTTGAAATCATCTGTCAACCATTTCAGGCCAAGTTCTGAGTCTGTCCACCTGTTTTTAGAGACAGATATACTGATTGTTCATGAGTCCACAGTTTGATGGTTTGAGAATATATAACTTACCTTGCATGACATGGGTTGTCCCTCCCCCATTCTAAGTTACAGCATTTCCCCTTGAAGATAACTGAAGGCTGAAGAGAATAGCCATCAGCAGATATAGCCTCAATGATTGTCACAAGTTTGTGATCTCCACTTGCAATCTGATGGATAGTTCACTGATCTTGGTTGACCAATGCAAGAGTTCACTTCCCAACCCCTAGCTGAACCCCCTTCTCATCTATGTTGTATATATTGCTTGGTAGAATACCAAATTCATCTACAACATCCTTCAAAAGTTGAAAGAAGCCTGTGACTTGAGTTTGGTTCAAGGCCTTCACTCAGCAGGACTCAAGGCTTGTAGTCCAACTTGTCTTCAGATCAGGGTGCCTTTTGCAGAAGTTTTGGGTCCACCTTTCATTGGTGGAAGTGCCAGAAATAATGGATGCATATTGTGTGAGGAAACTTGGGGAAACTGGAACTCCACAACATCCAAGAGACTTGACCCACTCCTTGAGAACTTGCTCCTGGACAGGTGACAGGTGTTGTTGGTGGGAATGAGATTCTTGTTTTGATCATTGCCCTTTGTAGTGTGCAGTGAGTGTCTGATGAGGAATGTCATAGTGCTAAGCTGCTTCTCAGATTGACAGATTGGGGTAACCTTGGTCATTCAAACCAGAGGCATGAAGATCATCCAGTGCAGCTTGAATCCATTGTTCCTTCTCCCATTGCATCAACATGTGTGAGTGACAAGGTTGGACATTGTGAAAAAAGATTGAATTGGGTTGGAGTATTGAGAACTAGTGAGGAATTGAATAGAATGTAATATGGTATGATTTGCACTGTTTAACTTGTTAAACTAGAGCTTGGGATCAAAGCCTTTGATAGTACAGTAAGTATACTTATACCTGCTGAACATTTACTGTCTTATCTGATGCTGTGAGATCATGGATATGTTATTTTTCAAAATCAGGCACAAAACATATGAGATCACAGATTGACAGTATACCCACTTTAAATAAATTCAAAGAAAATATCCTTCTACTCACAATGTCCAGATGGCTGTAATTCCAGAGTTTGGAGGAGATTGGCTATGATTGTGAGCTTCAATGCTATAATTATGTTCATCCCTTCTGTTGGATCTCTGAGTTTGGTTGGCCACACTCAAGCTTCAACTATGCAGGTATTATGCCATGAATCTCTCTGAACCTTGTATGATATAATAGAGAACACCCTGGTGTTTGAAAATCTTGCAAAATTTGTACATTGAGGACAGTAGATAAATGCGCTATGGATGATGGAGTGCTGGGATCTTGGGATCACATGCTAAATTTGGAAATGTGTCATAATTCTTGCCTCTTCGTACACATTTTTCATGGCTGAACTTGCATCAAATTGGCTCAAATTTTGCACATGCATTGCTCATGGTAACATCTTTAATGATACCAGAAATGAAGGCAAGGCAGTTTGTTGCTGCCCCAGAACCTCGTCAGTGCCTCGGTTCCCTGTCTGTCTCATAAGGGGTCAGGTGACAGTATCAGATTGTGTCCTGCTATGACTCACGGGAAAACCAACTCAGTCAACACCCGGAACATCCGTGGTTGGACCTTTTTGATTAATGAGAGATAAGCACTCGAAGACAGATAATCTTGCCCAAGTTAGTTGTACAAGGAGTGAATCACTGCTACGATAGATCGCTGGAGAAACAGGAAAATCAGTAAACAAATTGGGTGATAAGGCGACATAAACGTGATAGAGCATGAAGTAACAGCCGTAAAGTAGCCAATACAGTGAGGGAGAGATCATCAACGACTGAGCCTATTAGCCTCAACGTAAGAAGGTAAAGACTTTCCAAGCTCCTCCTTCGCGGCTTTCCACCCTTCCTCCGTAAGTTCAGCATATCCAGCGAAGACATCCTTCTGAAGGTATTTAGGGATAAACCTGAAACATGACGCCATAAGCAAGTCTCATGAAAAGGAGACCTTAACTCACACAATTCCTTTCCTCTTCCGTTCAGCTGCCTCGTCTCTCTCAGAGCCTCTGTTCAATCGCCACCTTCTCTTTGGTAGCCCCAGAGTGCTCCTTCTTCAACAAGTTATCTGTCACACTCCGCCAAAGCTTCTTGCTCTCGTAGGACAACTGCTTCTCCTATGACCGCACCTCCTTCAGTACAACCCGCAACGTCGAAATATCAAAGTCGAGTACTCGCTATCCGAGTGCAAGACATCCGCACGTGAGGCAGCGTGTGAGGGTAGCTAGGGCACCGGCAAGTGTTCATGCGAAGGGGAAGGGGGAGAGGCCGACGATGATGGTGCGTTGGGGATACGAGCCCACGCCGACTCGTCGCCAAAGAATGTGACTGCGCCATGTGCCGTCGAAGACTGCGATGATACGATTCGTAGGTACGCGTCTAACCTTTGTCCATTCTTCGTGTTCTGTATCGCCTATGTGGACCGTATGGATCACACCATCCACTAGGAAGTGCATTTTGCCGAGCCGGGACTGTAGGGTGAGTGCTTGTGAACCTCCCGAAGGTGTCCGAGAGCCAAGATACTACTCACCTCCTCTTATACTCGATAATCGCGGTAAACATTGTCCTGTACTTGCCGCGTGTACACGTGACGATAGTCGACCCAGTTACAGTGGCATAGAAACGCCCTCTCAACATCCCGTTCATCGATGCTACTGGATGCGTGATGCGATGGCACCTGCCTTATCCAAATCCTCCTGTGATATTGGCAAATATCCCCTGATTGTACTGGCCAGGTGACACCTTGACTGTTGCCCCGGAGACCTATTTCTTGGGACACGAGACGTAATAGACAAACACAGGCGGGTGATGAGAGATTCGCTCAGTGACAAAAACAACCCACAGTCATTGCAAATTATCGCCATTGCCGAGACTAAGATTGGACATTTGCGCTGCCGTGTTAGCTTCGACGGACGTGGCAGGTGTGGAGGATCTGCCTTTGGAGAAGACGCTAGAGCTGCTGCGCATGCTTTTGGAGCTCTTGCCACTCCGGATGCTGGCAATTTCAGACGCATAGGCGGCGGCTTCGACGGTAAATCGTAATATGAGTGAGCGATATAGGTGCTTGTGATGGATCATCGGAATAGGCGACATGGAGAACATCCCAGTGTGCGTGGAAGTGCCCGCCTGAGACAGAGTTATAGGGCTTGCAGACTCTGCCATGCTATAGTGCCATGATAAGCCGTCGTCTTCTATGTGGTGCCATTTTTTGGTAAAACATGACGCACCATGAACCTGAGGTCCTTTGCCAAGGCAGATCTCGCGACGGCAAGCATACGCTCGAAGGGGAACTCGGAGCCATTGATACTATCACCAAGGATCAGCAAATTGAACAGACATGAAGGATTATTTGGCACTCAACACAGCAGAAAAGTTGGGTCGGTCAAGGTAGTGCCAGTATTCTAGGTTAGGAATGGGTTCAAATAGAGACGCTGGTAGGGACAAGCGCCTTGGTGATTGCATTCGCGTACGATCAGCTGACTCCTTGGAGCGATGTTGGAAGGAGCATACATGGTGGCAATATCCTTCAAACACAAATCCTTCTTTACCAGCTACACGATCATCTTGAGCTTCCTGCCCTCGCCTGTGTTCCGGAGTCTGGTACTGTGATGGGCGGCTCGGAAGGGACCTTGTTCATGACATGATCACTCTCGTTGAATATGTCCTGCCATGTGCGCCGAGGACTCTGGGGGTAAGAGGAAGAGAAAGAGAGAGAAAGCAGAGAATTAAAGAAAGGAATCGACGTAGGATGGTGAAGGGAGCCGAGCGAAGATGATGGGTTTCCCAATCAAGCATTATTCCGTCCACATGGATCTCATCTCATTTTCCCACTCTTTCGATCACACCCTTTTTGCCTCAGCATTGCCCTGTTGGTGTGTATGTTGCTGTACGACATCGCAGACTGGTCTTGAATTTCCAATTCAATGGTTCCCCGCTTACACTCACGCCAAACTCCGAGTCGTTCCCTCCCACCCTGCTTTTTATGGCCCTCTTCTGCCTTCGGCAGCCTATTCGGCCACTGGGGATACGTTGAGTGCTGGTCGGTCCATGTGTGGGACAGAGCAAGTCCACACATAATAGCCGTATGGTATCAACTGGCCTGAACACTCTTCAGTATATGATGCTGCTGTGCCGAAGATGGATATTCTGCTGGTGACCGGTCACAACCGCTCCAGACACCGCATCTCTGCACTTATTCTTGGTCTTTATACTGGCATTTTTGGTTGCGGCTAGCTGACGAGTCATTTGTGCATATCAGGACTTCTCATGCTCGTAGATCTAATCCAAAACGAGACTCGAAATAGAAATCTGACCAAAGTGGGCGAAAGGGGCACAATCGTAGACGACTTGCATTAAAAGCGTCCAAACCAGAGTATTATGTCATCCTTCCTCTCACTATCGCCCATGCAACGAGACAGCTGATTTCTTTGCACTCTATCACGAGGCCTTCGCAGACAAGAAGTCCGATGGTACCATCGATCAACTCTGTGACGCTCTTACCAGCAAGACCGCTCTCGGCGAACCCTGGACCTCGGGAGCTTTCGCTTTTCAGAACCTGAAATAACACTTTCTATGAGAGAAAAGATGGAACGTCAAAGTAGGTTGCGCACCTATATTGTCTTAGCCAAATGCTGACTCTTCTCGTCTCTGTAACTCCCTGAAGCTGGGATCGACCACAGCGGCTTAAGCAGGGGGCCTCAGCAACGTATGTCAGCCTGTTACATTTGGTCTCAATCAACAGGGCGTGCTGGACGAAACCCATCGCAAGGCCGGCAAGCTCGGCGCCAAAGGATTCGCGAGGCTTTCAAGCCATGAAGGTTTTTCTTGCGGACTGGCATCTGGTCTCTGTCCACGGAACGAACTCGACAAGGGCATCCGTTTCGAGTTATACAAACTCAACGTCTTTGGTGCGAACACTATTGTTCTTCTTGTCCTGGAGGTGATTGCCAAGGCTTCGACCTAGGTGGAGGCTCGTTTTTTAAGGCGCAATCAGGATACGTCCCGTAACGAGGATATGTCTGGATCCCTTGTTGTTATCTTGCCCTTCGCGCACCATGGCGACAACATGCTCTTCAGGCACTATGACCGTGAGTTTGGACTTGACGGACAAGTCCTCTTCAAAGATGCCTCTATCCCTTCGGCGGCATACGTTACATTCTTCAGCGATGTTGAACATGAAGTTGACAGGGGCAGTGCCTGTGATACTGAAGGTACCAGGTAGTTCGGGCCGGGTGAGTGGTGGGAGAGACTGCGTGCACGACAACGGGGGGAAGGGTAGGGGATGTTTGGGGGGATGTGTGTGCATTGGTGGATGTTGATAGAGCATCGAGTATGGGTCGGGCAACGTTGACTTGAATGATGGCGCGTCAGAGTATGCATTCTTCGCGGGGAACAGCTACCGCTTGTACTCATACTCACCACGTCCTAGCGAACCTTTCGGCTTGATTTGCAGGCAGCTCTGATGGGTGAGATTGAGTGCCTTGACTGCGTCCCGGGACTCGATCGCACACGAAATGTTGATCTCGCTCGCGCCCTGGTTGTCCATTTCGATGTTCATGTTACCCTGTACAAGAGTTGCGATCCTCCCGGAAATACCCACCATATTTCGCATGTGCTTGCTTATGAGCGATAAGATCGCCATGTCCTTATGCACCGGCACCTGCCAACCTGCGTAGCTAAATCAGCAGGCACGTCACCTCGAAAAGCAACATTGAGGTGACAAAACAAACGGAAAAGAGTAACAAAAAATACGCACGGTTCCACTCTTGAACTCCCAGACCGACCTATCCAGCAATTTCTTCCCCAGCCCATCTTCGATCGCCATACTCACACGCTCTTCATTCATCGTAGTCGATTCCACAACAACCCCAAACTCGTCCAAAGTCGAAAATATCCCTGCAAGGAACCCGTGCGATACGCTCTTCCGATTCGAACGTACGTTCAGCACCGCGATGTTCTCTTTAATCGTCATGGCCGTGGGCAGTCTCTTCTGGTGTGGCGAGTCCGCCTCTGCCTCGAGCACAAGTAACGTCATCGGCGACATGGATTTGGGTATGCTCGGTGGGTTGGATGAATCCCGATGCAACTGGTCTGAATCCGGATGAATGGCTGTCCCACCAGTTTTCAACACTTTTAATACGAATGGGGATGCGTCTACGGATGGCATGTTCCACCGCGAATGGATGCGCGACTTCACTTCCGTTGTATGTCAATTCCGCCGCCTCACACGACGAAACGATGGGAGTCAAACATACAATAGACACCTTTCTTGGATAGGGATCAATTGTGTTTTGATGTGGATTCGGAGGAGTCACTGGACCTTTGCCTGAAGAAGGTGGTGTTTGGGATCCAGAGGATGGGGATAGAGGATCAGAAGGTTAGTCTAGCGCAAATGAGGGTGGCAGTCGTTCGTCTGACATTTTTGGCCCAGGTGTATGGATTGTCCTGTAATCGACTCCTTTTCCTGCTAGCGGAAGTGTGGGAATATATGACATCCAATCCTCCGAAGTAACCGATCTGGCACCAACTCAAGCGCTGAAACTGGGAGCCATACATCAAGGCCTCGAACTCGTCGAAGTCAGATGGGCGTGAACTTGGCTTGGGTCAAGTGGAATGTCCGTATCTGTGTGTAATGCAGTGTGTTGATGTGACAACATAGAGGCTGTATCGGTATACGGAGGAAGCGTATAGACAGGGGTTGAAAGGTACAGGTCTGTTGCTACGAGGCACCGGGGGAACTTGTCACTCGGATTGCCCGCGATTAACGTGGGAGTTTTTGATACTGAGCGTCAATCTATGTGATGCCTTGAGGCCAACAGCCACTCTCACAGCTATCTGCTTGTCCGTTCAACGTTGAACCACCCTCATCGACATCGACCGACACTTGCCCCGGACTAATCGATTTACTATGTCCTCTTGGCTAAGACGCCGCAACAGGAAAACGAGAGACGCAATCATCGCAAGCGCCTCGGTCCTCGCAGCCCCTGCCGCTCCTCATGCATTCCAAAGCGCTGAAACGCCTCCCCGTGCTCCTGCCACCGCTCAGGTTCACCAAACAGTCCAAACCCCTGCACCCCCCTCTGGTAACGAATATCTGGATATCGTCCCGGAACCTCAGCAAAACCCACAAACACCGCTCGAGAAGGGGAAGGCAGTAGGCAGCACAGCCCTTCATGGATTGGCGGTCGTAGCAGAAGGTCTCAAGGAATGTTCCGACCTCTGCCTACCCTTGAAAGCTGCCGCAGCCGGATTCTGGACAATTTACAAAATCTTCGATGTGCGCAACCCATTTCTATCATATTCGTGTCATTGAGTTCTTCTTGGCAGGGCGTATCAACAAATAAGGAGGAGTTAACAACGCTCGAGAAAAGATCCAACACTATCTTATTACTCGTGCAACGATACAAGGAAGAGGGTGGACTGAAGGCGATCGAGGGGAGAGTCCGAAGTTTCTCCACGTGCGTATCGGCCTCGCCTCTTGCAATCGTAGCTGATTTCTCCCCGGCGGTCCCACAGGGCTACCGAGCGTTTTGTTAAAGTCATCCAGCACTTGCAAGATCAATCATTACCGACCCGCATTGCCCAAGTTTCGAAGGATGCCGGGACGATACAAAGGATGTTGAAAGATCTCAACAGTGTTTGCGATCTCTTTCTCGTACGTGTTCAACCTGCTTGTGCAAACTATGGCGCATGCTCGTGTGTGCACGGTGCTCATTGCGCTCCGTAGATCGATATACAATTGCACACCAACGTAACCGTACAGAATATGCTGCAGGTAAGTATTTCTGTGGTTGAGGAAGTATGGTCGGTCTCATATATGTTCCACCACAGCTGCTAAACTCCCGTAAGCTACTCTGCCTTCACGAGAATGACAACTTTGGATCCTCACACTATAACAGGCTCGATCGACAAACTTCGGGCCGAAAGTGCTTCGTATAAAACTCGCCGCTCTGCGTATGGCGATCCCATAGGATGTATGCCTGGCACACGTGTTGATGTCCTCAAAACGCTGGAAGACTGGGCCCCTGATGAACAGCGCCCCAAAGTGTATTGGCTCGTCGGGATGGCGGGAATCGGAAAGTCGACGATCGCTCAGTCATTTTGCAAGCTCATGGAGAAACGGCAGATGCTTGGGGCGAGTTTCTTTTGTTCTCGGGCCTCGGAGGCAACGAGTGATGCCCGGCGAATCATCCCAGGCATGGCATACCAATTTTCCAAGGGTTCGCCTGCTATGACGGCCGGGGTTGTGCAGGCACTCGAGAATGAACCGGATCTTGCGGAGTCGAATGACTTGAAAGAGCAGTTCCAAGCCCTCATTCGTGACCCATTACAGACTGCCGTTAATGGCCAGGTCGGGGTTTACAAGATTGTTGTCATCGATGCTCTGGATGAGTGTACCGACCTTTATATTGTCTACCGCCTCATCCAGCTCATTCTCAATTCCGCACCGAGCCTTCCCCTCAAGTTCCTTCTTATCAGCAGGGCTGACTATATCATTACTTCCGCCTTCGAATCGTCGCAGGGTCGTCATGACACTTTCTTGCTTCACGAGATCGAGAAGGACGTAGTGGAGAGGGACATTCGAGTGTATTTGGAGGTATCACTGGCTGAGATCAAGAGGGACTATGGTCGGAATCAGGATGATGGGTGGCCGCCCGACAGCGAAGTGTCCCAGCTTGTCAAAGACTCCGGGAAATTTTTTATCTACGCATCCACGGCGCGGCGCTATATTCGAGATGGCAAGAACCTTTATAAACAGCGCCTCACGTTCTTGGTGGAGCGTGCATGGAGCCACCAACAAACCTCGACCATCGACAAGCTCTACGGAGGTATTCTCAAGCAAGTCTCTGATGAGCAGGAAGAAAGAGTATTGCCTCGTATGAAGACCCTTCTCTCGTTTGTTGTATTTCTCCGACATCCGTTATCGATCAAGGCCCTTGCCGCGCTGAGCAATATATTGGACCCAAAGACGTATTTATCGCCGCTCAACTCGGTCATTCACATTCCCACTGAGGAAAACGCTCCGGTTACCGCATTTCATGCATCCTTTCCAGAATTTCTCACAGACCCCAAACGCCATCCGCCGAATCATTCTTCCCCGTTCACACCTCTCGTTCCCATCAACGGCCATGCAGAGCTTGCGCTCAGATGCCTGAAGCTGATGAACGCGTCGCTCAAGTATAACATGTGCGACATGCCCGAAGAGCTAACGGTCTCGCATATGGGCAGAACCAACCCACCCGAGAATGCCAGGAAAATTCCCGAGGCTCTCAAGTATGCATGCATGCACTGGGCGGCGCATTTTAGTGAGATCCGGGACCCGGAGCACCCAGTCATTACATCGCTTATTGCTGCTCTGCGCGAGTTCCTGGAAGCCCACCTGTTGCATTGGATGGAGTGTTTGAGCGTAGTCAGTGAACTGAGAACAGGAATCTACTCACTCCTGAGTGCAAGTACGGCTCTCTCCGTAAGTTTCGAGGATCAAGAAGCGAAGTTCTTGTGCTGACATCATGGCAGTGCGTCCTGACTGCAGACAATGAATATCTACGATCGCTCGTTGATGACGCCTGTCATTTTCTGCGGATGAGTTTCGAGTGCATTCAGCAGAATTGCTTCGAGGTTTATCAGTCCGCGTTCACGTGGATTCCCAAGAAGTCATTGATGCGTCAAGTTTATGGGGGACAGGTGAAGCCGGGACCGAAGGTCATTCTGGGTCTACCTGATTCATGGGGACCAATGGAGCTCTGTATCGGTGGAAACTCGGGGGCCAATTCTGTTGCCTTCTCGAATGAGGGTAGTCGAGTTGTCGCCGGATTGTCTGATGGGACGGTGAGGATTTGGAATGCGAGGACAGGCGAGTTGGAAGCCAAATTCGAGGGCCACACGGATTCGGTGACATCTGTTGGTTTTTCGCATGACGACACGCGAGTTGTCTCCGGATCGGATGATCGGACGGTGAGGATTTGGAATGCGAGGACAGGCGAGTTGGAAGCCAAATTCGAGGGCCACACGGATTCGGTGACATCTGTTGGTTTTTCGCATGACGACACGCGAGTTGTCTCCGGATCGGATGATCGGACGGTGAGGATTTGGAATGCGAGGACAGGCGAGTTGGAAGCCAAATTCGAGGGCCACACGGATTCGGTGACATCTGTTGGTTTTTCGCATGACGACACGCGAGTTGTCTCCGGATCGGATGATCGGACGGTGAGGATTTGGAATGCGAGGACAGGCGAGTTGGAAGCCAAATTCGAGGGCCACACGGATTCGGTGACATCTGTTGGTTTTTCGCATGACGACACGCGAGTTGTCTCCGGATCGGATGATCGGACGGTGAGGATTTGGAATGCGAGGACAGGCGAGTTGGAAGCCAAATTCGAGGGCCACACGGATTCGGTGACATCTGTTGGTTTTTCGCATGACGACACGCGAGTTGTCTCCGGATCGGATGATCGGACGGTGAGGATTTGGAATGCGAGGACAGGCGAGTTGGAAGCCAAATTCGAGGGCCACACGGATTCGGTGACATCTGTTGGTTTTTCGCATGACGACACGCGAGTTGTCTCCGGATCGGATGATCGGACGGTGAGGATTTGGAATGCGAGGACAGGCGAGTTGGAAGCCAAATTCGAGGGCCACACGGATTCGGTGACATCTGTTGGTTTTTCGCATGACGACACGCGAGTTGTCTCCGGATCGGATGATCGGACGGTGAGGATTTGGAATGCGAGGACAGGCGAGTTGGAAGCCAAATTCGAGGGCCACACGGATTCGGTGACATCTGTTGGTTTTTCGCATGACGACACGCGAGTTGTCTCCGGATCGGATGATCGGACGGTGAGGATTTGGAATGCGAGGACAGGCGAGTTGGAAGCCAAATTCGAGGGCCACACGGATTCGGTGACATCTGTTGGTTTTTCGCATGACGACACGCGAGTTGTCTCCGGATCGGATGATCGGACGGTGAGGATTTGGAATGCGAGGACAGGCGAGTTGGAAGCCAAATTCGAGGGCCACACGGATTCGGTGACATCTGTTGGTTTTTCGCATGACGACACGCGAGTTGTCTCCGGATCGGATGATCGGACGGTGAGGATTTGGAATGCGAGGACAGGCGAGTTGGAAGCCAAATTCGAGGGCCACACGGATTCGGTGACATCTGTTGGTTTTTCGCATGACGACACGCGAGTTGTCTCCGGATCGGATGATCGGACGGTGAGGATTTGGAATGCGAGGACAGGCGAGTTGGAAGCCAAATTCGAGGGCCACACGGATTCGGTGACATCTGTTGGTTTTTCGCATGACGACACGCGAGTTGTCTCCGGATCGGATGATCGGACGGTGAGGATTTGGAATGCGAGGACAGGCGAGTTGGAAGCCAAATTCGAGGGCCACACGGATTCGGTGACATCTGTTGCTTTTTCGCATGATGACGCGCGAGTTATCTCATCACAAACTGGAATTGTTAAAATTTGGAACTTGCCTCCAAAACTTCCTCTTGTTCTGGCGAGTAGCTCATCCAGTGCCGAGCCCCCTCTCCAGCCCTCCATTTCTTTATCTGATGATCGCCACTGGGTGGTGAATACACATTGCCACCACTGGATCCCCGCTCTGTACCGCAACATTGTATCATGTGTATTTTCTGGTGACAAAGCCTGTTTTGGATATGGTTCTGGCCTCATAATGATCCTGAATGTAGCTTCGGTAGCATAGACATTTCACCTACGTACATTGATGTTTTGTCTACTCTTTCCTTGTATCATATTCCATCTTGTTCTCTTCTTTTCACGTCTTCCATTATCCACCCTAAAGTAAATATTGGCCATTGACGTCAACCTTAATTTCTGTCGACGTGGAGGGTATGTACTTCCAGAGTGCACTTCAATCATCTGTCACACCCTGGTCACATCACACACAAGGTGCGTCAATGCCAATGGATATCTGATTTATACCATCCCCATATTCACACCCATGGCCGCCGTTGCAATGAAAACCCCAGTTGCACCTGCTGGCGTCAAGCAGTGCTACTGGGCGAAAATAGAAGCTTCAGAGCGTCTCATTAACCAGAAAACGGAGAGCTTGTGGCGTTTGGAGGCCCAGCCACAATGCATCAAACGCTCAGAGTATGGTTCTCATCCTTTCGATGCGGAGACCGTTAGAGCTAACCCTCCTATCCGGCGATAATGAGGCTCCTAAGGGAGGAACTACTACACGAACCCGGAAGTCATGTCGGAGGGGTTGTGAAAGCGATGGGGAAGAACAAAGTCCTCGTGAAGGTGCAGCCTGACAGCAAATACAGTGTGTATACTCGACTAATAGACCCTGTCGGAGGTTGCATAGCTGATAATTTGACTGCCTTTTCTAGTTATGGACATTGACTCGGACACGCTCTGAAACCCACGCTACGAGTTGCTTTTCATTCAGACTCGTATATCATCCACGAAGTCCTGCCAAACAAGATTGACTCTCTCGTGTCAATCATGGTGGTTGAGAAAGTGCCAGACAGCATATACCAAATGTTTGGCACTTGGATAAGCAGGTAAGGGAGATCAAGGAAGTTATTGAGCTCCCAATCATTCGAGGCTCTCGGTATCGCACCACGAAAGGCTGTTCAGCTCTATGGGTCCCCTGGAACCGGAAACCCCCTTCTGGCTCGCACCGTCGCACACATATGGGTTGCAAGTTCGTTTGGTCGGTGGAAGCGAGCTCGTACAGAAGTACATCGGCGAGCGAAGTCATATTGTTCGAGAGCTCTTCGTGACGGCACGGGAACACGCGCTGAGTATCATTTTCATGGATGAGATCGATTCAATTGGAAGTTCACGTGGAGAGAGTGGAAGTGGCAGAGGTGACTCTGAGGTGCAGTGAACGAGGCTGGAACTCCTGAACCAGCTTGATGGTTTCGAACCAACGATGAACATAAAGGTTATCATGGCCACGAACCGTATTGGTATGTCGCTTTACCCTTCTTTGCCAAACGCCCTGCTTAGTGTTTCTGAGCCAGATATTCTTGATTCGGCACTTCTAAGGCCTTGTCGTATTGACCGTAAAATCGAATTCCTCCCTCCAGGCGCCGAGGCGCGTGTATCAATTCTCTATATCCGCTCTCGAAAGGTGTGTTGGCTCCTTCAGAAGACGACGGGTATAGGTTAATACGCAGCAATAGGTGTAACTGCAACGCGGAATCAACCTTTGCGTATCGGCAGAGAAGATGGGACAGTGTTCAGGCACTGAAGTCTGTAGTATTTTTACGGAAGGTGCGTCCCTCTTATCCTGTAAGCTGGATTGGTGCAGATGTCACCCGCAGGCATGTACGCTCTACGAGAACGGAGGCAACCTGTTACACAGGAGGACTTCGAACTTGCCCTGCTAAGGTTCGTTTCTTCCTTTGGGTTCGCTTCATATGATCCATCAACTCATCCATGTCGATGCAAGTGTTGACGAAGAACCAGGAAGGGAATACACCCGTCAACAAGTTGTTCTCATAGTCATTGTACCCCACACGTTTGATCCCAATCCATAATTGCTCCCTTAACTACATCGCTGCACTTTGGATCGCTGCCTCCCACTGTTAGGTTTACTCCCCGAGCTTGGCTATTCTCACTGTACAGACTGACATGTGATGTTTAGTCATATCCGCAGCCTGTGACCTGCCTTAGTCTTGAACTCCTGCGTGAGGACTTGTCGCACGTTTTTCCTAGAGCGAATGGCATCGCTTTATATTACCCGAATCGTCTCACCCACTGGTTGGTGATTTCATAACTCGACAACTCCTGGGTGTGAGCAAAGGAAAAGTTGCTGGACGTCACTTTCCATCCGGAAACGGACAGAGGGAATATATAGAAGCTCCCTAGTACGTAACAGACAGACGGCTCATGGCAGCTCACCTCGTGGGATCTTGGGTGGCGTGGCTTATAAGATCCACATGATCGAACTAAGGCTGTTGTCGTCCTTTGTCGTCCCAATTCCCACTACCTCCATGCCTAGAAATTGCCCCAACATCATCTCCTCTGGAGTGTGTAACGATCTGCAATGTCACTATAACCATAACGTATTCGCATGCGATGCTTGCAACTATGTGGCGCCAAACACCCACCAGTATAATATGCATCTACAGAGCCGGCGACACAAGAACATCCTTGCTGGGCGCGCTCATCAGTCTTGGTTTTGTCACGTTTGCCGGTGTCCTGTTGAATCCAGTGTTTGGGATCAGCATAAGGAAGGGAAAAGGCATCGAAGACAAGCCAATTCCAGGCAGATAGACATCCACGTAGAGCCGGATATTGTTTTGCCTCCGGAGACACACACCTTTTGTAATCTCTGCCAAACTTCGATTTTCACGCAATTCTGGCAAAGTCATCTTCGGAGTCGTAATCATCTCGCCAGGGAGCAATACGCTGCCTTCAAGACTGTAATGGACGAGGCTGAGAAGGAGAAAAACAGCGTGACCATCGGAGGAGACCTTGACTCTGGCATTCCGGAGCCAGCAATTAGCGCCAATGGGAAGGCAGTATCATTGAAGATACTATCTACTGTCCCTTTGGCGAAGATTGTTCTGGTTTCGGTCAAGCTGAGCGGTGACTTGGGTTCACAACAAAGGAGGGCGGTATCACCGTGAGTATAACCCCCGTGCGCCCCGTATACAACGAATATGGTTTTGATGCCCTCATATGTTTTCCATCAAAATCGAGGGTGATAATCGCAGACTCTCTGCTGCACGTTCCATTGTTTTGAATGTTGTTTTCACTCAGAGATACATTGGGTGATATCAGGATCGAATTGAGCTCCAGTTCGAGGATGAACAACTCAAGAAAGCCTTCGTCATCTCCAGAACAGCGCGAGCGATTGTTGGAGATCGTACTGCTCATGAAGAGTTGAAAGCTAGGACACCCTATATTCCTCGAGCTCGCGCCAAACATGAACCTGAAACCAGGGTCACCGAAGGCATCCCCGCACCTTCCCTCAATGCAACCCCCTACGTCATGAAACTCCCTCAAGCCACTATACCTAGCCACCTTCTTTCGACGTTTTCAATCTCCTCGGATCCCACAAGAGAAAACTTGGACTCAATCCGGCGTGGATTCCTTCCCACGCTCCTGAACCCAGAGACTCACGGGAGACACTTCAAGGCTCTTCTTTGGGTTGAGGAGCATAAGATGGGGTATGTTTCCAACTTCACTCTTATGTGTCGTGTAAATGGTTGATATTCCAACAGGCAGGATTTAGAACGCTTCGATATGGAGAGTTCGATGTTAAGCAGGCATAATCAGTATTACTAGTGCGCGCCCTGCTGGTTCCCTTGGTCAATCATAATATCTGAGTCTTTCTGCTAGCCTTACGGTTCCTGGACTTGCTGAAAAACGTCCTAGTGTTCTCATTGGTAGACACATGCTTCTCGCCTGACAACACTTAATTCTCACCGATCACTCTTTTCGCAGGTGACAGAATCCTCGTCAGGAAACAAGGAGAGCCAGAAGGACATTGGCATGCGGGTCATGTCCACGTTGTCCGAAGGGACGAAGTCGGCCTCGTATTGCACGAGTCCTTCAGAGGGTGGAATGCAGCCCAAAAGTACTACGTTCGCTTCAAGCTGACACGTATCCCACTACAACGCCAACACCAGGCTCTCGACACCGTTCTTACTGAATCTCGTATTCTCTTCCAAAATTCATCCCATCTTCCGATGACGCCTGCCCCGAGGCCGCTTTCTAATGTGGTCAACAAACTGATAGCCACAAACCCTCCCCAGCTACAAGCCGTAGCTTCTATTGTAACAGCTGCACCCGGATCACTCCCCTTCATTTTTGGACCGTGAGTGTCTTACTCTACTTAATCAAACGATTGATCTTCACAACCGGTTGTAGACCCGGAACCGGGAAGACCATCACCATTGTCGAAGCAATTACTCAATTAGTCCGGAAGAATACTAACATTCGAATCCTGGCATGCGCACCGTCAAATTCAGCTGCAGACCTGATTGCCCTATGACTCATTGAGAACCTCGGAATGGACCAACTGTTCCGGATGTGTGCACCGTCGAGGGATGAAAAACAGGTCCCAGATCTTCTGAAAGCCTACAGCTACTATTGCGACAATGGGAACTCGTGCCCATGTTTTTCCATCCTGCCTATGGCAACCATGAAGCGCTACCGTGTAATCGTGTCCACGCTCATTTCTGCCTCCATCGCGTTCGGAATTGGCATGCCCTGGGGCCACTTCAGCCATATCTTCATCGACGAAGCAGGCCAGGCTACAGAACCGGAGGTACTCGTTCCCATCAAAACCATGGCTGACAATTCGACCAATGTCGTGTTGTCTGGCGATCCGAAGCAGCTCGGCCCTATCATTCGTTCCGGAATTGCCAGCAAACTTGGTCTAGAATTGAGCTATATTGAATGACTGATGTCACGCCCCCCATACAATCTGAACATTGGTCGGGGTAAAAGGTAGGAATTACTCAATTTTGAGTTTAATAAATCAAATAACATCCTATTTACCCTAGTATTGTCAAACTCGTGAAGAACTTCAGGTCCCATGAAGCTATTCTGCGATTCCCCAACGAAAAGTTTTACGGCAATGACTTGCAACCATGTGGCGACAAGAAAGTCATCAATGCATACCTCAATTCTTCCTACCTCCCGAACAAGAAGTTCCCAATCGTTTTCCATTCGGTTTCTGGAAAAGATGATCGAGAAGCCTCCTCTCCGTCGTTTTTCAACATAGACGAAGCTATACAAGTCAGGACCTACATCCAACAACTGAAGGCCGATCGAAGCTTCAGGACCAGTAAGCTGACCAGTAACCATATTTTTCACTCCCGGTAACTCAGACATCATCCCATAGCTGACCACGACATTGGTGTGATAGCCCCATATCATGCACAATGCCTGAAAATTCGCACTGCTCTTCGCGGTATTGCTGATGAAGTCAAGGTCGGCTCTGTAGAAGAATTTCAGGGACAGGTACGTAACAGAGGTTATCTTAATAATGCCGAGATTCACCCCTATGCAGGAACGGAAAGTAATCATCATTTCAACCATTCGGAGCAGCAAGGAATTTGTATCATATGATATTAAACACACTCTTGGTTTTGTTGCCAGTCTGCACAGGTTCAATGGTACATATCTGTTCTTAGTGTATTTCCACTCATCCACTCATCGATTCAAAGTTTCTGTCACACGTGCCAAGTCCCTCTTGATTGTCATTGGTGATCCTAACGTCTTGGGTCTTGACCCTATGTGGAGAGCATTTTTAAACTATATTCATGGGAACAGAGGCTGGAAAGGACCGGAGATTCCGTGGGATCCCTCAGAGGCTGTTGATGAGGTTGGAGGATACAACGAAGCTGCCAGAATGGCAGCTCTTGCTGACATGAATGATTTCACTCGCCGCATGGAGGCGTTGACAATGAATGGGGTTGGTGATGAAGACCTAGATGCTGGTGTTGACAGGCCATGGTGTGACATTGAATAGAGATGGTTCTGGTTCTGTTCTTTCTCTTGTAAATTTCCCAAGTTATTTGCTCATTTTAGGTACATGGAATGATATTGACCCAGCTTTCTGTGAGTCTGCAGCTCTGTTGTCCTGACTATGATGCTCCCCCAATCCCCACCACTGTACATATATTGGTCCAGTTGAATAGAAGATTGCTAGCAGTAGTAATACCACCTGGAAGATGTCTGTAGGAATTCCAATCTTTGACCAACACTTTACCAAAATGACATCAGCATTGTGCTTTGCATGGGGTGTGTTTGTATCTGTCTATCCTGAGAGCTGAAGGTGATGCATTGATGTGTTGATGTACAGTGTCAGTAGAGTGTTGAACTTCAGTTTGGACTGACCTTAAGCATTCATCCATTTGTGATACTCCTGAATCTTGACATTGCAACATCATAATTACTGCTGCAGGACCTAGTGCACCATACCAAGCCCCCTCCAAACCCATCATTTCTCATGTCATGTACAAGTGTTTGAAAGACCACCCCTTGAGCCCAAGCCTGGCATCCAAAGCCTGTTATGAAATATGTACTTAAATGTTTCAAGGAGACAGGTTCATGTAGCTTTCTCAAGACACACAGTGATGCAACTCAGTCTGCATAGAATATGGTTATGGTGCACCAACATTGACAAAATTCAAAGCCCCCCACACACAAAATGTAGCTGTGTGCAAAGTTTATCTACTACACACACACTGCAATATAGTATCAAACACCCTAGTTTCAAAGCAAATGACTTGTTTGCATGTGCAAAATTGATATGACTTGTTTGCATGCACAATATAGTATCAAACACCCTAGTTTCAAAGCAAATGACTTGTTTGCACATGTGAAATTGTTATGGCTTGTTTGTGTGTGCTATATAGTATTGAACACCCTAGTTTCAAAGCAAATGACTTGTTTGCACATGTGAAATTGGTATGACTTGTTTGTGCATGCAAAATTGGTATGGCTTGTTTGCATGTGTGAAAATGATATGGCTTGTTTGCATGCATGAAATTGGTATGACTTGTTTGCATGTGCAAAATTGGCTTGCATATGCAAGTTTGCACATGTGAAATTATTATGGTCTGTTTGCACATGCAATAACAAGTCTTGAGGTATGTGAAAATAAGTTGGAGGCACATGCAACTGTATTATGAGAAGTACATGTAATGGCAGGAACATTATGAGGTCTAGCATAAGGTAGCAATAATTGAAGAACATAGTAAGAGAACAGGGTATATGCTGTGGATGTGGACAATCAAGCCAAGAAATCAATATCATCATCAACCAAGGGCCATTGGGTAGTAGTAGTCAGGAAAGTGGGGCTTGCAGGTGTATCCTGGATGATCAGTGACAATAAGAATGACTCTGATAAGTCTTTGCCAGTTGCACAGAGAGGAGCCATAGTATAAGTGCCATATGTGGGAGTTGATGGAGCAGTGGCAGGTGTGATATTACTTGATCCTGCTACAAGTTGGAAGGTAAAATGGTTGTTAGCTTATAATAAAGTTGAGCTAAAGAAAAGTACTTACCCTTTATGACTTTTGGCCTCTTGTGAGGGGGACTGATTGGCACTTTCTCCTTTGATGTCAATGTATGATCAGCAGAGGTCTCACCTGAATACTGATATTAATAGGGTGGTGATAAAGTGTAAGAAAACAGCTTACCTTCATCCTCCAGATCAGAGCTCAGCTCAATTATCTCTTGTTTAGCACCTGCTAGTAAGCTATCAACTTTATCAGAGTCATCAGAATATTCATCATTGTCAAGCAGTGGGAATTTCTTGAGTATATCAATGCCCTTCCACTGCAGGACAAGGGGCTCAGGGATCTGTACAACAAGTGCTTGAAGGATGATGGTCAGTAACAATCCATCAACATTATTCAAACACTTACTCAGGAACAGCTTTTGCTTTCTTTTGCCTATTTTCTCTTTCAGCACATATTGGATTATATGGTCACCAGTTGGCATGTCTATGTCCTTGAAATGGATGACCTGGAATTTCCCACATCCAACCTTGCTAATAAGATGCCATGGGCACCCCTGGAATAGCTTGTTGTCAGATGACTTGGCAGTATTGATATGAAGACCACTATGCTGTTCATACTACACAAACACATCAGGAAACAGTTGAGTGAACCTCTTAGTCAACTCCACATTTGACCAGGACCTGTTGATGATAAGTTCTGTGTTGTCTGGGGGACCATCCCTAACAGCCAACTTGCAGTCAACAAGGTGGTCAATAAACAACTCCTCACTGCAGCTCCAAGTACTCTTGAGCTAATTGAGAAGGGATGTTGGATTGTCATAATCTTGCAAGACATATTCCTTTCTGTCCAGGTGCAAAAATGTGTTATCATTGGCAATCTGAACAGAAACACATCAGAGAGTAAAAGGAATAGTGATGCTATATACTTACCCAATCAATGCCATATGGAAGTAGAACAATTGCCCCAATGTGGCACTCTGGATTTTCTGCCTGAGAGGCCCTCGAAATGTTTCTTGACCTTGAGGGTAAAGGGGCAATCAGGTGATTCACAGCCAGCTTGGACTTCAACTTTGGCTTGGGCTTGGGCTTCAATGGCAATACAGCCCTCTTTCTGGGTTGCTTTCCATAGCACTTCAAACCAGCATTGGTTTCCTTCTGAGCACATCCCAGGTTGTCACCTATTGTAATGGAATGTACATTGAAGGAACATGACCCAAGTGCATCAAGGATCTGTTGAGCCCTTTGGTGTGCCTTGGTGTGGATCTGACTCAGAGGAGGAGGTGAGGAGTTGGCCAACTTGTTGGATTCATCATCAAAGTCAACCTGGCAAATCATCATCGTTTGTTGGAGTTAATTTGCAAACAAATAAAACATTACCTCTTCCTCAATGCCAGAAGGCCTGACATACACAGTTTTCACTTTCAAAGTCTGATGACAATGTGGAGGCAACTCAGGTACCTGCTTGACATGAGTGTGAGTCCATGAGGAGTTGATGCTGTGTACTTACTGTCTCAATGTCTGAGATATCAGCATTCTCAGAGATAGTGAAGGTCCCTGCTGGCTTGATGGGGGCATGAGGTGGCATGATAAGACAAGTAATGTTAAATGATTGACTGGGGTATGAGTAGAGAAAAGAGGGAAGGGAAAAGAAACTAGGTTATGAGAGCTACCACAATTGAGGAATATATACTGCACAAGTTTGTGGACTAAGGACACTCTCTAGCAGATGCTCAAGTTCATAAACTGAGAATACTCTCCAACAGATAGAGTCCACATGACCAATCCTCTGCATGCAGCAACCAGACAGAAAGGGAAAGACTGATACACAAGCAGTTCCCCATCTCCCAACTTGAATATCTTCATAAGATGGGTATGTACCATCCCATTCATTGGGTCATACAGTGTATCCTTTTGGCACATATCCAGAATGCCAGAATTCTGCTAGCTGACATTGGAATGTGATCATCTCAGCTTCATTGAATGGGCAGTTCCTTTGTGGGACAGGAATGGCCTTAGGATATGCATTGGACTTGACCTGTTCAATTGCTGCATCAACCCCAATTTCTTTGTCTTGTGAAGACCCAGCACCTCCCTGGCAGGGATTATGCTTCATTGTATTGCTATCAGCACTGTGGTATCACTCAATGAGATCAACTGGAAGGCCTTCACATTCATCTCTGTAGAACCTGTGTAATAATTGGCCTTCAGCTTCTAGTTGCTGGTGATACATCAATTACCTTCAGGTGGGATAAGTAATGTGATGCATACCACAGGCAACATGTTGTGACCTTCCCCTCATATGGGATGATGGTTCCAATTCCCTTGGAACTTGGCACAATCATGGTTTATGGAATCTAGGAAGAGGTGGTGGAGGAGCCAGAGATGGGCTGGATCTGTTTAGTCAAGAAAATGGAGTTGCTCAAGTCACAGGAAGAAGGCTTTCCATTCCCATGTGAATTGAGTCCCAACTTTGACCCAGAGTTACTCAATGCAGGTGTTATGAGTGGATGACCCCCAGATGAAACTTGCTTGATTGGACCCTTGTAAGAGGATCATCACCATTGAAATGTCCTTGTTCTTGCTGCCTCTATCTCCTCTGACCCTCAAAGAAAGGCCATACCTTCCAACTGCCTTCATGAACATCCCCAACACAGTTGCAGACATATTATTGGTGCTGGCTTTGATACTGGTGATCTAGAAACATAGTGTCAGTTACTTGAGTCAAGCACTCTTCTGAATTACTCACCAACTGTGTATAACCATCAACTACACCATGAATGATGATGCCCCAACTAATCAGTTTATGGTGTCTGTCAATATGCCAAAGAGCATGAGGGTGTGAAACATGGTATGGTTGCCAGTGAATCTTCTTCACCATATGCTTGCACAGTGCAATTCTGAGTCCCATGACTCATGTCATTGATTCTACAATACACCTCCTCTGAATGCAAATGTTGTTCCTTTGCAAAAATCCAAACACATATTGTTGCCCCATGTTGGGTCACTGCTCTTTGAGTGCTGAAAGCACAGTGTCAAGATCCATATTTGACATTGGAAGGTATGGCTTTCTCTGAATCCTATATCATATCATTGAATTGCAGACAGTTTGACTCAAAACCCCAAGAAGCTGGGCAACTCTGTTGATTGACATAGCTCCTACACCAAGGATCATCTTGCAAATGACCCTGGGATCAATGACTTTCTTTGGGCAGCCTTGCTGACCCATTCTCTCCATGGTCACTGCTTCAATTCTATGAACTACTAAGCCTGTACTAGTGGACTATCAGTACACAACAGGTATGTGCTAAGTATGTTAACACTCACTTGCCATCAAGTGCAGAACCTTGATTCTGTAACACTGTTAGTAGGGATGAAAACTACCTTGCACATTCTTCAATCCATGAGATTGGCATGCTCTCCCTTGCTTGTGAATTGAGGAGAGCCTGAGGCAAAGGCTTAGCTTCATTGGCAATGAGGCACTGAAGGTGTAGGACCCTACTACTATCAACCTCCAGCTGAGGGTTGGCTAACATATGGGGGATGCATGGCAGATGCATGGCAGACAACACTGATTGATAATCACAACTTACTAGTCATGATAAGACAGAAATTGTATTAGCACATGTAGCCAGTAGTGAAATGCTATAATAGAGGAGAACATTGCTCATAGGGCTAGCAGTAAATGGAACCCCTTCCCCAAACTCAGCCTCCTGCATACTCATTGCAACCACAGACATCAGACTGGGTCAGACACCTGGATCTGGCATGCTGGATCAAGGACTGTCTGCTTGTGTTTCATGTGTGTTTACTCATGATGATGCTGCCATGATGTTGCTGACTTTTACCCTCAAAGCTGAAACAAAGTTGTTTTGTTTCAACATCAACCACCTTAGCCACCATTCTGACAAGTTGGGAGAACTGGTGGACACCTGTCCTCCCAGTGGACCCAAAGGCAGCATTGAGGACCCCATTTTCCTGGAAGGAGTAAGTGCCAGTGAACTGGCATCCTTTGTTCATTGGTTCTTCAATATGTGAGTGGTATGCTTCTGGAACAAAATCCTTGCTAACTGTAATCCAACAGCAACCATGATGTAATCAAGACACATGGGGTCAATGAAGACTTGCTTGCTGGTGTGTTGGCCATCTCATGTTATTGGAATGTCCAAAAGGGAGAGGAGTTCATGTGAGCAGGATTCAACAACATCCTTCCTTCTTTGCACCTGAGTCAGCAGTTGGAGTTGGTGAGGAAACTCAAGGTTAAGGAGTGGGTTGGTCCAGCAGTGAAGGTGCTGATCTTTTTCCCCATATATCTGCTGAAACTAGAAGATATTGAACAGATTTTGGGAAAGGTGTTCATCATGATTGTGAAAGCTTGAGATGCATTAATTTGCAAGAGGTCTTTGTGTGCATTTTGCCCTCCCCAGGTTTCTGACATTCTTTTTTTTTTTTTTTTTAAATCCAAGTTTATTGCACTAGCATAAACTAATACAAATGGGTGCATGGTAGCAGTCCCAAGATTGAAACTGAAATAAAAGGGAAAAAGAGGAGAAAGGAAAAGAAAGAGAAGAGATATTGGGAGTAAGGAGCTAGCTAAGAGGCAAGCATAAAAGGTTGTATATAAGAATGGCTGCTAATGGACATCTGGTACTCCTTGGCATTGAAGTCTCTCCTGTCTAGAGAGACAGTGAGTGTTGTATTCTGCAAGGGTGACTGGCCCTTGTGGTATTTGGTTGGCAAATGTGAATGCTGATGGGTTATCGCATAGGAAGTTAAGTAACCAAAACATATTGTTTTGGTCACCATATGGGCAATGATAATTGGGGCAATCATACAGTATGTGGTCATGTGACTCAAGTGTTTCACCATCGCATGTGCAGGTCATGATAAAGCACCCTGGGAAAAAGCACTGTCTGAAGGCACCAATAGGGGCATGGTTGGTTATGCATCTGGTGAAGTGCACACATAAATTGAAGTCAGTGCCCATGGAATATTTCATCCATGAGCCACCATTGGCATATGTCAGTTTGATGGGTGTCAGATTGGTGGAATGGAGAGGGAGCCAATTGTGGCCCTGATGTTTGGTGTTGGACATGAGTTGATTCCACTTGTTGAGACATGAATCAGTATAATGTTTTCGAACATAGCTGAGGGATGTGTGAAAGGGTAAGTGCTTGTTATTAGGTATGCATATGGAGGTGGCAAGGCAGTGGGCTTGGTGGTGTACCGACCACTTGGCTGAAGAAGGGATGGACCTGAAATCAATCTGGTTAAGCATAGAGGAGGAGAGCCAGTCATTAAGGAGAGGGATGATGCGAATGGAGTCCAGGTGTGCACTATGCAGGCCATAGTTGAAAAGCCTTTTGGCTGAAGAGATAGAGTCAGTAAAAAAGACAATTTTGTTACATTTGAGGTGGGTTGCTAATGAGATAGAAGAAAAGAGGCCAAGACAGATAGCATACAATTCAGCATCAGAAGAAAGGACTTCCCCACAGGGGAGAATTCGAGAAGAAAGGATATCAGATGAAGAAGAATTGAAAACTAAATAAGTAGAAAGAGCAGAAAGATTAGGCAAAGTAGGAACTGAGGCGTCTGAAGCTACTACAAGAGAAGAAGGAGAAGAAAAAGCTAGATCACAAGAGATAGAAGCTAGTTTGAGATGTTGAAAGTGAGTATTATTGTCTGCAGGGAATGGAATTTTGTGAAATGAAATTTGAGAGGGAAATTTATCAACTATACGAGAACCAGGTTTAGTGTCTGGGTGTAAAAGATAAAAGGGGTCTGAAATGAGTTGGGCATCCAACACGAAGTTGAATGCCATCGATCTTGTTTTGGTATCACGTGCCTCAAGTGAATTGATATCTCATGTGAGGATTTTGAGGCCATGGTTGGAGGGGAGGGTGTGATAGCAAAATGAACAGTGCTTGGCTAATTTGAAGAGGTGAAGGTGAATGGGGATAAGACCAGTGATGGCCTCAACTCCACTGGAAGGGGTAGTGTGGAATGCTCCCATGATCCATAAGGC
Organism: Podaxis sp. C-F-92630; assembly: GCA_018524945.1. Classification (NCBI taxonomy): domain Eukaryota; kingdom Fungi; phylum Basidiomycota; class Agaricomycetes; order Agaricales; family Agaricaceae; genus Podaxis; species Podaxis sp. C-F-92630. The sequence continues at coordinate 30,270 of JAEUWS010000738.1, forward strand.
AGCTGATCTTTGCATTTTTTGAAGTGATTTGATTAGTCCACAGTAGTGACCATGGTGGTTGAACCAGAGATGGAAGCCATATGTAGCTATTGGAACTACACATGACCAATAGAGGAGACATTTGTTTTTTGGAGATAAACCTCAAGTAGAGTTACCAAGGAGTTGCATACATTTAACAGTGGATAGTGCCTTGGTTGAGTAAAAGTGAACATGTTCTTTGAAGGTGAGTGATCAGTCAAACCAAAATCCTAGGTATCGGAGGAAGGGTATGGGATGGATATGGATAGGTTGAGAACTGATCAGATGGATTCAGACAGGTGGATTGGGTTCGACTGATGGTCGGTTAGAGAAGTGATAGGCCTTGGTCTTGTCATGTTCAAGAGTGAGGCCCATGGCAGTGAGAAAGTCTTTGACTTCTCCATAGATTTTACCTAGAATGGAAGCATTAGTGTAGAAAGATTCAGACTGTACTAGAATGAGACTGTCATTGACAAAAGAAATGATTTTACAATTATGAGAATTAGAGAATTGGTGAATTAGAGGAGAAAGAAAAAGGGAAGTGAGAATAGGGGATAAGGCAGAACCTTGGCCTATGCCTACTGAAGCAGGAAAGGGAGGAGAGGAATTATTGTTCCATGAATAAGTAGTAGATTGATCAGAAAGATAGTTCATGAAGAAAGAAACTACACAATTTGGGAAACCATGTCATTGAAGGATTGAAATTAAAAGAGAGTGATTGATGGAAGGGAAGAACTGTGCTACATCAAAAGCTAGTATGCTGGATTTAAATTTCTTCTTCCATCCGTTTCTGATAAGGTGGGTAACAAAGACACCAGCATCTTCAGTAGACCATTGGATAATTCCGCTGAATTGAAGTGGGTGTATGAGGTCAAGAGAGGCAGCTTCAAATTGCATGTGTTTGGATAGCATTTTTTCCATGAGTTTGCCAAGGGTGTTGAGGAGGATGATGGGGTGAAACATTTTAGGGGTCATGTAATGGGGTTTATTCAGTTTGGGGATGATAACTGAAGTGGAGGATTTAAAATAGCTTGGCCAAAATGAGTGTTTGATACAAGCTGATGCAAATTTGATGAAATCATGTCTAAATTTAGAATGAGACATCAATGATTTAATGTGGGCCCATGTGAGGTGGTCTGGGCCCAGGGTGGACAAGTTAGAACAAGGTTTGAGAGTGTCCCATAACTCTTGGTGAGAAAAGGGGTTAAAGTCACGCATCAGTTGTATTGGTAAATGAGAAAGTATGTGGTCCGTGTTTATTGGTCAGTCAGAAGCAGAGTTATAGGTTAGGTGGAGGGCATTCCAGAGTGAGTCAAGGTTGTTACAAGCTTGGCCTTGGAAAGTGATGGAGTTGGTAGGGGGGAGAGAATGTTTGCCAATCCAGGACATGAGGTCCCATGGTCATTTCTTCTTGTTGGAAATTTCTTCAATTTTGTTGTCGAAGTATAGGTGTTTAGCTTGTCTGGTGGTATGTCAGAAATTTTTCCAGTTAGTTTTGGTCTTGTTGGACTGGAAAGTTTTGATTGCCATTGTGCATGATTTGTTCCACCACGGCTTGGACCATTTACTGGTTCAGATAGGACTGGCTTTATTGGCCCACTCTTGTTGGATGATGTTGGATAGATGATCGGCATATTCTTGAATATGATCGATGTTATCAAAGGTAATATTGATGTTTTCAATGCACAAGATGACGTTGGTTAGGAAGGCTGTTTCCTCTTCAGAGTCTTTAGGGATGGATATTCGGGTATGGGGGGGAGGGATAGGTAAGTCGAGTATAAGATCAACTGATAGTGGGACATGATCTGATTTTATTGATATGTCATGTCGAATTTTGTGGGTAGGAGTGGTAAGGTTATTGACTGAGAAGATGAGGTCAATGGTGGTACAGTTTTTAGAAGGATCATCTGGTATGTGGGTAAAGAGTTCTTCAATTGGATTTGAGGGGGTTGATAAAGTGAGGCCAATGGTGTTCATCTGTTTGATAAGTCTGTTGGCTCATGCAGAATGATGTTGGGTTCATATATCCCATTCAGGAGAACGAGTGTTAAAGTCACCTCCAGCACAAAGTATAGAGGTAGGGAAATTGTGAACGCATGTATCTAAGTAATTTAGGGACAAGTCGTTTTCGGAATCCAAGTATGAATTGAGAATGTATCTTTTGGATGGTAATGATACTGAAAGAAGTTGAAAGTCAGGAGAATTAACAATGTTAGTTTCAGACCTGGGAGAAAGGTGTTTGATAGAAATGTTAGCATAAGAGATAGTATGTGCTTTGTGGTTATTATTGAATATTGGGATCCAATTTAAACCAATAGGTGGTCCTTCTAAAGGTTCTCCTTCAGAGTCTTTAGAGGATGGGATGTAGCAAACAAGGCCTCCTGGAGGTTCTTGTAAGCATAGAAAATGGAAGTGTTTAAAGTCTGGGGAATTAAGGAGTGTGTTAACTGTTTCACAATTCTTTTGTACATTATAAAACAAAATTGAAAGGTTTGAAATAGCGGAAGAATGGAAAGGCTGATTAGACATTAACAGCACATGAGTTGAAGTCTCATTGGTTTTTCTCTGACTTGAGTTCTTGGATCTTGTTGTTGATCCATTCATGGTCATAGCAGTGATGGAAGAAGGGACACTTGTCACTGTTAACTAGGTGTTCCTTCAATCCACATGAGAGGCAGTTGAATGTTTCGATATGAGGACAGGTGGTGATGTTGGCAGGAGTGGGTTCACATGGGTTGGGGCCAGGTTTACCTCTACAGCAGAAGCCATCCCAGCGGTGATTGTCTGTGTGGTGGGGGTCACCACAAATGGAGCAGCAAGGGTTGTGGGCTTTACAGAGGTGGGTTGGGTGGCCCCACCTCCAACATCTGGTGCATAAGGGGGAGCTGGTGTGCATGGTCGCACCATGGAAGGTGCAGACACGATTTTCAATGAGGATCATGTGGTTGATAAGCAATTTGGCTCGAGTGGCTGTTTGTGAGTCCCATAGATCAAAGAACAGGTTTGCAGAGTCAGAATGAGGGGATACTTGACAGAATCTGGGTTTCCCAATGAGATGATTCATGGTGTTGCTATATTCAGATGACATAATAATGTCATGAAAGTCATTGGTGATGTGAGGAGAGCCATCAGGGTGGAGATAAGGGATGTTTGTAAGTTTGATGAATGATTTAGACATCAGAAGGGAGGGGATGACTGAATCGCAGATTTCAGGGGAAGCGAAAAAGGACCTGTTAGAGTCCATGATACCTTTCTTAACAATGATGAGTTCTTTGTCTGTGGCAACTCGATTAGTGTTGAGCCAAAGGGTATGTTCAGAAGATTTGGCTGATTCAACACGAAGAAGGAACCCTTTTTGGTAGAGAGCATTGTTGCAGTTGCATACAACAAGCTCAAGGGAAGTAATGGATGAAGGTTTAAAGACATCGTTGAATGGGACAATGACATTTTTATGAGAGGGACCTTGGGTGGCCCTAGGTTTATTGATGGGAGGAGAGCAGGGAGGAGGAGAAGGGGTGTTAGGTTTGGGTGATTTGATATCACCTGCAGACCTAAGGAAATTGATGATGTCGACCAGCAACATGTTAGGGAATTGGTTTTGGAGAGCTGCATACTTTTGCAGCTCATCAGGTGCAGAGAGAGTGGGGGTGGCAGCTTTGTTGGCATAGGAAGAATGCTGAGTCGAGGGAGATGGAGTGTTGGATCTAGGTTTGGTTTTCAAGTTGATGGGGGGAGGGATAGGGGGGGAGGGGGCCTTTGGGGGATGAGCAGGGGTGACAATAGGCTTATGCTGGATGAGAGCAGCTATTGGTTTACATGGGCTGCAACGATGAGTTACAGTGGACCAGCTATGATCACCGGAGGGACCTTTGGTCTCCACCAGATGGGTCGGACTTTTAGTCTCACCCTTGGAGGGATCAACGATCACCTCTGATTTGGATTTAGGATGAGGGGGGAGAGGTGTGTCAACTTCCATACTTGTGGAAGAGGGCTCACCTGGTTTATTAGCCATCTGTACTTTAGAAATGGCAAGGACCTTGTCCAACTCTTTGTCACCTTGTTGAGGAGCGGGTTTAGGAGCAGGAGTAGGGGAGGGAGGTGGGATAGTGGGGGCCTTTTCTGCCCATCTTTGTTCACATTTCCGAGTGTTCATAGGTGTGGGTGTGGGGGATAAAATGGAGGAGGGGGGAAACTGCATAGAAATGTAATCATAAAGGCAGATAGGGCCTTGATGATATGGTACAGATTTGTTGCGAATTGTTTCATTGTGGGCAATAGATTGGAGGATGGAAATGAGGCTGGAAGTACCATCAAAATTCTCCAGGTTTCCAGACTGAGCCCAGTTAGAAAGATAGCTCACAGAAAAGCTGAGAAGAGATGACAGGAACTTGAGTCCAAGTTCATCAGAGGTATTTGTGACATCAATGTCACAGAGTGCATCAGCAACTTTGTCATGGATTGCTGACCAATCCATTCCATGGGTCACCTCCTGTTCAACATGAGTTTGGGGGGCGGGTGACAATGGGGTGAAAGTGGGGATATTGGGAGGAGGATTGTTGGGTTGGGATTCATCCCAAGCATTATTCAGAGTGGGCAGGACAGTGTTGAAAGAAGCCACATAAGTTTGGGCTTCAGTAGGGAGGTTGTGCGAAGAAGGGGTGATTTCTGGGGACATGATGTGTGGAGGTTCTTCATGTAGAGGTTCCTCACAGATTGACAGGTGGATGGATCGTGGGGTTTCGTTACCCAAATCCTCATCAGAGTGAGCGACTGAAGCAGCATCATCATCATCTTCAATTCACATAGCTTTGGTTTGTATAGCAAGCCTCGCATTGGTAGAGATGGACCATTTGGTACCCAGAGATTGAGCAGGGGAAGGGGGGCGATGAAGAAAGTTGTACTTGCTCTCATCTTCTTGGAATGGACCCTCAGAAGCAAGTTGAGGGAGGGTAGGTTGGGGGGCCAAGCTAGCACTGGACTGATGGTGATGAACAGACTTTGAGATGTTGGAAGCAGTTTTGCGAACAGCACCAAAGAGACTGCTAGACTCTTTAGAGCTTGTCATAGTGAATTAGAACGAGTTTTGTATTCCTTGTGCTATGAATAACCAGACCACAGAGGTAGTAGGTGGTGGTTACTGAGAAAGGAAGGCGTTGGTGAGGTTTCTGACATTCCAGCCTGCAATTGCCACATTTTCTGTGCAACCCACTGGATGAATGGTTGGTGGGAGGCAGTAGCCAAATGATTGCTTGACCTTTCTAGACCAATGGCTGTAGGGGAAGAAATGGTCTGTGTAAGGTCTGCAGTGCTCTCAGGTGTCACACTGGCATGTAAAGAAGCTCTAGTTGAGTTGACAGAGAAACAAGAATACTTTGGAAAGGGAGAGAAGATCATTAAAGCAGCAGTGGATGGGGTTAACAAACTGTACAATCTATATGACTAGACAAGGTACAGATTACATAGTGAGTAGATATGGTCAATTGGACTCTATTCTATTTACATGCAAAAGGGGAGGCCAGAGGGGCTGATTTGGAGGTGATATAGTCAGTGTGAAGATCCATAATCTGGAATGGACATTGAACACTGGTGCAGGCCAGAATGCAAATAGTGGGGTGACAACCCAGTATATCAGCAGTGCACAGCTGCTCTGGAGATGATGCATTGAAAGTGAGCCAGCAGATGTAGTTGCCAAAGAGCACCAGGGCATTATTGAAGGCATGAAAGTGAGCCAGTGGATGTAGTTGCCAAAGAGTATCAGGGTGTTATTGAAGGCAAGGGTATCAGAGCACTATTGAAGGCAAGGTGAGAGGAATGGTGAAGCTCTGGAACTATCCAGTAGCTACAAAGTTGGTCCATCTTGGGACTACCCAATGACAGTGTATTGTTCCCTGAATTCATCAGTTTGAGGAAGAGGAGGTAGTGGTGGTGGTGAGTAAAAAACCCTTGATTGTAATTGCCAAACAATGCTGGATTATCATTGATGCAATCAAGCATCAACTTTGCTGAAAGTGGCTCAGCAACATCCCTTGATGGATTGATGGATCAATCCAGACTGCCAGCACCAATTAATGTTTTATACTCAACCACCCATCTCCCAAGCATCATGGCTGAGTTCATGCCTGCTCAGATGTAAGTGCTCATCACTCTCTGAATCAACAACACTGACTTTCCTTCATAGAGCCAGACTACCACCACTTCCATTGCTTTCTACTGGATCAGGTTACTATTTTGGATGATAAGGAAGGTGCTGGAAGACAAGGAGTTCATTAAAGGGCTGTCACCTCTGAATTGGTTCAAGCAACTCATGCAGGAGAAGAACAATCAGGTGACTCCTGATAGCATCTGAATTGCCCCTCTGCTTCAGAGGTTCTGGAACATTGACCACATGGGCCTCTGGCTTCACCACCCAAATGATGAGCTGATCCAACCACATGCTCTGTGGTTTGTTGAGCAGGGTGTGCCAGTGTGGTATTGCTGGGGCAACTGGGAGAGGGCAAGCAGTTGACACAGTGACTTTTATTTAGTCAGCCCAACAAACAAAGGGTACCAGGTCACAACCACATGGGTCTGTCCATCACTTACCTACTCCAAATCCATGACTGCTGCCCCTATGAACTGGCCTGTGGGTATCACAAACCATGGTGAAAGCCCAATTGATGATGCATTCTCTCCAATGGGCCTGACTATGAACTGGCTAGCTCCTTTGAGTCCAACCATGAGTCCTTTCACTCCCCAAAGCCCTCTGCCCAGTGTAGACCCAGTGAACAATGCAAATGCTCCTCAGACCACTCCATCAGCAGGAAATCAGGTTACTGTATTTATGCTACCATCTGAGTCTGGGTGTTCTGTTTGGGAGCCTTTCTTCAAAAAGTGGAAGTGAGTGCATGAGTGTAGACATGCACAGGAGATGCCAGTTGAGTGGCAAAGAAGAGAGGAAAGGGAGAGGAATCTGCCTTCAATGAGTGCCTCCATCTATATCTGGGAATGGACTATTGGTGGTGAGTTCATGTAATGGGTGGTGCTCAAAGGCAAAAGGCTAGACACTCTGAATGAGTACAATGGACATCAGAGACACTATGATCCCTACTACAACAAGTGGGATTGCTGCTCCAAATTTGGTCCAGACAATGATGACTCTGACTCTGAGATTGAATATATCAAGTTATTGCAGCCAGCTACCCAGACCACAGAAAAGGTGGATCCTGAGCCACAGCCACATCCTGAAGTCAAGACTGATGCCCTACCACTGCAGGAAATCAGAACAGAATCAAATGCAGGTGAGTCCACAAACATCAGGCCCCCTTGAATGGTAGCCAAACTTACCACAATTTAAGCAGAAGTGGAACTGCACCCCAATACTGCAACCAGTCAGGTTATGCTCCCATTTTCCCCCACTCAACAGTGCAAAGACTCTAATGGGGAACAAGTGCAATCTGAAGTGCTGCAGATACTTTTGCAGCACTTCAGTTTCATCCCCCCTGTTCCATTACCATGGTCCTTCACTAAACCCACCTCCAAGTCAGACTTCAAATCCTTGCTTTCAGCCCTCAGAATGCATGGCATCAAATTGTCAAATGCATTCTTCCTCAGGTCATTCACAGGAAGGTCAGACAAGAAGCCTGAGTCAGACTTGTGGGACCTCTCCCTGGACAACAGATGCACACTGTGTTATTCCATGCATCTCAGTTCAATCAGGATCATTAAGAATGAGGCAGAAAAACTCTATATGTTTGACTTTGAGAACCTAAGCACTGTTCTGTGGAGGTTGGCAGTCCTGTCCATGGTGACTGCATTGTATGTTTGTTGTCTTCCCAAAGGAATGTCTGAGGAGGAATTAGCTTGGGACCTTGTGCAGAATGGCATTCATTTCCACACTGCTCAACATCATGGCACTCTCCACATAGTGCCACTGGAGAAGCCTGCTGTGACAATGGTCCCCATGAAGCTCTCTAGTCACATTTTCAACAAGAAGGACTATGAGTTTTATGAGAGACAATGCCAGTCAATCTTCTCCCTTCAACATTCTCATGCTGCTCTGTTGAGAGAAGGATATACATGGCACTGTTATGGCCAAAACTGTTTTCAGCCATGAAAGCAGTAGCTAGATCACAATATAATCAAGTTTTATGGCTAGAACAACAGACTATGAACCCACACTAGAAGTGACCTCAGAGCCTCATGAGGAACTATCCAATAGTATAGTCTAGGCACCTAGATTGGGAAAACTGTACTGACTAGAAGCATCCATATGCCATTGATTCAGTACTGTTACTGAACTCAGGATTATATTATTGAAGAATATCCATTGATCACTTCCTTGTGAGGATCCTTTCTTGCATAAGTGACACTAAGGATTATCTCATTCAATAGTATGCTTAGCTGCCACTATGGGCCCAGTAACCTAGATCAGCTATGACCTCAGCAGATGAAGTCCAAGTCAGAAGAGAGATCACCTAACTGGGGATCAATGTGTCATCTCAGTAGAAGTGACTCACAGACCTCACAAGTGGTTAATAAAACAACTCAGTAGCAGTCAGTGATTCTAATCAGCTTAGTGAGACAAT